>JABSTL010000234.1:0-75703 GCA_013759095.1 Fusarium sp. NRRL 29148
GGATAGTCATGGAGCGGCCGGACGGCAGACCGCATCGCATCGATCAATCCGTGGTTCCGTTGTAGTGCTGAAGCGAGACGCAGGAGAATGCATTGGTTTGCCCATCTTGCATATCGGCTGCGGGCCCAAAGTCAGGAACGAGGAAGAAGCTAGGGCACGACTAGTAAACGAGGCACCGACGAGTCTCTTCCTCTGTCTCGCTGATTTTTTTGTACTGCAGCGCCCTTTGCGCAACCATCTCAGCCATGAATTACCCCTTGTCGAGGGGGTTTCTAAGCCCGATTTTGCTATCAGCTACCCGGCACTTCCACCATCAACACCACCTTTTGTATCTCATGACAGCTGACAGTATCTACATCTTACATTATGTACAGATTAGGAAAAATGATAGGCCTGATCAAGTCCGGGGTGGTGGCGGAAGAGTTATTGATCATCATTCAAGAGGCACAAGGTGCATCTTGGTTAATCTACAAATATGTGATGGCTAAAAATACAGATCGTATGTGGCATCCAATCCGACAACTTGTCACACCAAGTGCAAGATGAAGCTTGAAATAGTTCATGTGATGAGACTTCCACCAAGCAGCCCGCCAGATTCAGTCACGTAAGTAAACATTCGTATTTTTTGACACGATTTCCTGACTCGAAAAATGCTCGCTCAAAAAAGGGCCGCTGTGCGATGTGGCATTCCGTTGTTTCTCCTCTCCTGCGAGGCCATCCATTTACGAGTATCCTAAAGTTCTGTGCATGCATGCATGAGAGAGGAGAGGCGACGAGAGGAGACGTTGTGAGTGGGACTAAAAACCGTTGATCTATGAAGTCTACTGGGAGTTTGGTACCGAGTTTATCGTACTTTTACTTTAAGGGGAATTCTATCGTGGTTTTTTTTTTTTTTTTTTGAACCCGCGTTTTCTAGCTGCTTTGGTGCCTTTTGGTCGTGCATATGATATGACACCTATATACTTACGCAGGCACACACATTTTGAAAGTCCAGAGTGCTCTTGTGATTGATTCTCCCTTTTTGCTGAGGGATGATTCAAGACAGAAACCCCAAGCTTGGCGATAATGACTCTGATGGTTTCCGTAGTGCGGCAAAGGGTCGCATCCTCCCACACAACTAAACATCCCGTGTTTCTGTCTGTCCTTGAGAGCAAGCCAAGTACTGCCGGATACCTGGGTCTTGACATCGGCTCAGAAGCCTTACCTACGGTACACAGACAACAGGGGATGCGAGCTTCTTCAGCCGGGAGGCCCCCAAACCCCTGGGACCAGAAAGACTCCACTGAACTGCTAAGTTCGGGTTTTGGTGAGGTTAGGTCACCTTTGGTTAGGTCAGGATGAAGGGAAGAAGTGAGAGAGAGCCCCGCTGAGACCGGGCACAATCCCTCCCATGGACACTGCACTGAGCGCCACTCTTTTCTTTTTCTCTCTCTGACCTTGAGAGCCAGCCTCCCTGCTACCTTGTGGTTGCCCCCTGGTCGTTTCACTGTAGAGAGAGAGGACTTGGGGGCGTGGGGCTATCTTCCCGTGTACCTTGCCCTAGTCAATCACCCTAGCACTCAATCCAACAGTCAAGTTCAATTCAACTGTTGACCATGGATGGGAGTCCACTCTGACCCTTACGCTATCTCCTCCACCCCCTGGAACTTGGAACTCCCACTTGGGACAGACCAGGACCCCCCCTGGACTGAGAGAGAGAGACGGTTCCACCTCACTGACGAAAGACGTGGGTGTGTGGTGGCCACCAGGAACTGCAGAGCACAGAGCAACAGAGAGTGAGAGAGAGAGAACAAGACTCGCATCCGTCAAAAACGACTACTACCAGGGTCGTCGACTAACTCAAGTTAAGGTGATAATACCACGGCATTCCCCAGACCCCGACGTAGACGGTGTTCTTGTTCCCATCTCTTCCCCTCGACTCGACTCTACTCGACTTTATACCATCTATATTATTACTCGTACTCAAATCTCCTCTCCATCTCATTCATTGTTTTTCGTTAAGTGTGTGCGTGGGTTTGGCTTACGGTCTGGTCTATTTTTACTTTTACGACTTGCTTCTACTACTCTTGAATCGCCAACATCAACCGCATGAACAGCACTCTACCACAACCAAAATAATTCGTCATCACCTAACCTGATACCTTCCTCGGACCGTTCAGCTCTCGAACGTTGCTGCTTCTCCACTCCTATCGCTCAATATCATCCGCAGCATTCCATCCAACGCGAACTCGACGAATGACCTAGCTCACATCCAGTCAGCACAACCAGACAACGATATACCGACAACTAATAAGGATTAATTGCAATTGGTCAATTTGGATTGGAGTCATCACATCGACATCATCACTCTGTTTTGATAAGCAAAGGTAAGCAAGAGGAAGAACCAAGAAAAGGGAGTCGAAGGCGTCAGTGGCCGATTTGTTTGCAATTGTTCTACACACTCTATTCAACACAGCACAGCACATCACAACATCGTTCCATATTGTCTTGTTTCTCCCCACAACCACGCAGGTACTGTACGTCGGCTGCAATGCACAGACGGGCTTGAGGCATACAGGCTATGCACATGGGCGGATCGTGCCGCAGACAGACATGACAGGACTGGACCATACTGTACATGCAATGCACTATTCAGGCGAGACAAGTCACGAGGTGTTGGGTTAGGTTAGGTCCAAGAGATGATTGTTGAATGACTTTGACATGGGATGATAAGAGCATGGGCAAAAGCAATGCAAAGCAAAGCAACGCTACGGAAAATATGCGCACCTCGCGAGAAACCGCTCAACGTGGACGTTGAACAAGGCGGGTGTGCTTGCTTTTTTGGAGCCTGGGGGTTCACAGAGGAACAACGTCTTTTTTTTTTTTACGCCCTGAAGCCCCCTCTAAAACGTCTTTTGCCAGGTACCTTGCGTGGCTGCTACAGCTACGCCTTGCAGAAGGTCCCCATGCGATTTTGAGCATTCCAATTCCTCGACAAGTCCTCCATGGCCCCCTCTAACCCTCTTGACATCGTCTCCCTTCATTCCATCACATTTCCCGCAAACAATCAATTGAACTCGCGACTTCCCGTCTCCAGGTGACTTGCTAACATTTCTCTTCCTTCCCAGCCAACCGAGTTCCCCCTCCTCGATTTCCTGCTGCTGTGGTGCAGTTCTATCGAGTTTGATCTCAACATCATCATCACCACCACTTACACCATCGTCGATATCGAGTTTTCGTTACTACAGCTTCATCATCAACCCGCACTGTTCTCTTGGATATCAAACACGACTGCTTGTTAGAGAGAAAGGGATAGAAGAGGACTGAACAGAAAGAGCCGGATAATTTCTTGGTTCGAGTGGTTGTATAAACCCACCAGCCGAACCGTTGGTCCCCCGATGATCTAAACGGCGACATCGATTGTCAGCGGCAATCGCACGCAATGTTTAGCGACCAGCCTATGCGAGCCAGTCTCCAGGTGGCTCCCCTTACCATCGCCAAATCACGAACTGAATCATCTGGAGATGCTTCATCGACCTCAGAAAACGACAACACTCTCTACTCACAATCACAAATGACACCCCCCGCTACACCAAATGGCTCGCAGGAGGATCTCTCACCTTCACCCCAGTACATCCCTCCCCAAGTCTTCCACAACTTCCTGCGAGCCTTCTATCCTTTCAATCCCAGTTATGTCATGTCCGACTCGAGTGTGACATTACCTCTCAACGAGGGTGATGTGATTCTCGTGCACTCTATTCACACCAATGGATGGGCTGATGGCACATTACTTATCTCGGGAGCCCGAGGATGGTTACCGACCAACTACTGCGAGGCTTACGAGCCTGATGACATGTGCAACCTTCTAAAAGCTCTGCTGAACTTTTGGGATCTGCTTCGAAGCACATCAGTCAATGACAAGGAGATCTTTGGCAACCAGGAGTTCATGAAGGGCATCATTGCTGGTGTTCGATTCCTATTGGTGAGTTATTCCTCATTCACTGTAACAATTGACTTCTAACGGTACAAAGGAACGAACAAACTGCCTCAACCGAGAGTCTACCCATATTCAAAGGAACGATGCTCTGCGCAAGTGCCGCAAGTCTCTTCTCTCTGAACTGTCGTCCCTAGTCAAGACAGCAAAGCGATTACAAGAGACACAACGTCTCGAAATTGCTCCTGTTGAGGATGTGAATGATATTATCGACGAGATGATACTCAAAGCCTTTAGAATTGTGACAAAGGGAGTTCGGTTTATGGATGTGCTCGAGGATGACCGAAGGGCACGTGCCCTTTCAGCTGTCACTGTTATGGATACAGTGCTCGAAGAATCATACGTACCGCCAACACCACCCGCTGATCAGTCTTCCTTTGATGAACAAAGCCAACGCAGCACAAACATAAATGACACGGATTCCCAAGCTGCTGCCAGCGTCGCTGCCTCTGAATCGAGCGAGACTACTCAAACATCAACATCCATCTTCAACAAGCGATTATCGTCACTCAGTGGTCGTACTGGCCCGAGCTCTCACAGGTTGTCTCAAGGAAGCCTTTCGCAAGCCCAAGCTCACCGCCTGTCGGCCACTATTTCGCACCGAGTGTCTCTTGCTGGCCCATCGTCAGTGTCGAGAGCCCATCATCTAGTTACTGAGCGCCTGAACCGCAGCCACGACACGTTCCTGTCTCATCTGGGCTCCTTCATCGGCCGCCTGCATCTCCAATCACAGTCGCGCCCCGAGCTCGCGTCAGCGATCCGACAGTCTGCGCTTTCAGGTGGGGAATTGCTTGCAGTAATTGACGGCGTCTATGACCACATCAACTCCAGCTCTGAGGCTCTTGCCCGAGCTCGATCCACCATGTTCGCCCGAATCCAAGATCTAGTCTTTTCTGCCCGCGATACCCTTGTCAGCGCTGCCTCTGAAGATGCCGATTTGATTATGCCCCATGACAACACAATGCTCCTCGCATCCGCTACGGGCTGCGTTAGGGCCGCTGGAGATTGCGTTGCCAAGGCAAAGTCCGCTATCGAGCGCATTGGCGATTTTGAATTCGAGCTCGAGACTAGCAGCCTCGGAATTGATCTCAGCATTCTCGATATCGATACTGAGGAGCGAGCTAGGACCCCATCTGTTTCAGAGCACAATGACGCTGTCAGTGTTGCCGGTTCCAACCGAACCTCCAATTCATCTAACGGACATGCTCGTCGCCTCACTATTGTCGCAATTGATAAGCCTCTTCCTGAGGTTCCCCAGGTGACGACACCTACTGATGAACAGACCGCTCACCCTTCACCCATCTCTTCACGACGCTCGTCAGTTGCTGATGACAACGTCTCCAGCGTTGCATCCTCCATTTCCTCCCTGCGACCTTCTCTTCCTCCCCTTCCCAAACTTTCTACCACTCTCCTTGCCAACGAGGAATACAGCCCTGTTGATAACAATGATAACGACTTCAACTCCTCTTCTCGGTTCGACAGTATGGTTGCTTCAAGCGCTGGCAGCAGTGCCACCTACCTCAGCCGTGACTCCGAGGTCAGCATTGTTTCGCAGTCCTCCACTCGAGCTACCACTCCTGAGCAGAATCTTGCGCCTCAGAAGCAGCCTTCGCTGTCGAATTTGAGTAACGGTGGAAGCTCGGAGGACGTCGATGTCGAGTCAAGACTTATGGAGAAGACCTTCGCTCACGAGCTCATGTTCAACAAGGAGGGTCAAGTTACTGGCGGCTCTCTCCCCGCTCTTGTCGAGCGTCTCACAACCCACGAATCTACTCCCGATGCCATGTTTGTCTCTACCTTCTACCTCACCTTCCGCCTCTTCTGCACGCCGGTCCGACTGGCTGAAGCGCTTATTGAGCGATATGACTACGTTAACGACTCCCCTCATGTGGCTGGACCTGTTCGTTTGAGAGTATACAATGCTTTCAAGGGCTGGCTCGAGTCCCACTGGAGGGACGAGACCGATCGCGATGCTCTTGACCTGATCATGCCCTTTGCTGAACACAAGCTGGCGTCCTCTCTGCCTTCTGCTGGTCGACGTCTGTTTGAGCTTGCTCAGCGTGTCTCTGGCGAGGGTTCTCTGGTGCCCCGACTTGTCTCCTCAATGGGCAAAACCAGCACTTCCATTGCCCAATACGTGCCCGCTGACACTCCTTTGCCCATTCCTGCCATTACCAAAGGCCAACTCAACCTTCTCTCTGCTTTCAAGATGGGTGCCGCCCAGCCTAGCATCCTTGACTTTGACCCCCTCGAGTTGGCTCGCCAATTGACCATCAAGCAAATGAACATCTTCTCCTCTATCCTTCCCGAAGAGCTTCTTGCTTCTCAGTGGATGAAGAATGGTGGCGTCGCCGCTCCCAATGTCAAGGCCATGTCCTCTCTGTCAACTGATCTTTCCAACCTCGTTGCTGAAACTATCCTCCAGCAGCAGGAGGTCAAGAAGCGTGCTCAGGTCATCAAGCAATGGATCAAGATTGCTCACCAGTGCCTTGAGCTCCACAACTATGACGGTCTTATGGCTATCATCTGCAGTCTCAACAGCAGCACTATCAGTCGTCTCCGAAAGACTTGGGATGCCATCTCCACCAAGCGCAAGGACATGCTCCAGAACCTTCAGGATCTGGTCGAGCCTTCTCAGAACAACAAAGTCTTGCGAACAAGACTACATGACCACGTTCCTCCCTGCCTACCCTTCCTCGGCATGTACTTAACCGACTTGACCTTTGTCGACATTGGCAACCCTGCCACCAAGCAAATGTGCCTGGGTCCCGAGTCTGAGGAGGATGGCAATGGTGGCATCACTGTTGTCAATTTTGACAAGCACACCCGCACCGCCAAGATCATTGGAGAGCTCCAGCGGTTCCAGATTCCCTACCGACTTACCGAGGTACCTGATATGCAGGACTGGATGTCCTCTCAGATCAGCCATCTCCGCAGTGAAGAGGGCAATGTCCAAGTCACCTACTACCGCAAGAGTCTCCTCCTCGAGCCTCGTGAGACTGCCAGCCGACCCCCAGTTGACTCTTCCGCTGCCTCCACCGTTGGCGTTGGAGGTGGCCGCCCAGACCTCTTCAGCTGGATCTCCCGCGACCGAGGCACCTCAACACCAACTCCTACCCAGATATAAGATTTTGCTTATCGCATCAGACCCCTACCGGACTGAACAGCAATTTACCTTCACCATTATCACACGCACATATTACCTCGCTCCAGTAACTACTTCATCTTTGATACCCCCCATTTTTGTTTGAACTTCTTTCAGCAGATGGGAAACATCGTCATGTTCCTTATGATCTCTATATCCATCAGCACAACGGCGTTATTTACATTTGGGTCTGATAATTTATGTTTTACGGTTTTCAACTCGGTTCCCATGGGTGGAACTCGTTCAAGGATCTTATCGCGAAGCGCGAACGCAGGGTCCTTTGAGGTTCGACACTCACATCAGAGGTCGTCCACCTCCCTCCAAATTTCAGGGTACAGCTCATCCCGCATTCTTCCATTCTTCTTTCTCACATTCATTCTCTTCCTGGTTTTTGCATCCCTGTAATATCTCTTGAGGCGAAGATGGGGCAGGGCGGTGGAAAAAGGAAAAATAACCTCTGGGCACGGGTGCATTCGAAAAACGGCTTGCAAACGATTCATGGCTGCCTGGGTTATTATTTTTTTTTTCTTTTCTTGGGTTTCTCTTTAATGTATTCTCAAACGCCGCCGGCGCGAAAACGAGCGTATCTGATTCTTACTGTATGAAAAAGAGATGGCAAGCCTGTCGTATCATGTTTGTTATTCATCGTTGAACTTCTGGGAAAGGAGTCTGGTGAATCAAGGACTGGACTGGCAGGACAGGTGACGGAAAAGAAAGACAAAATGGATGTATTCTGCAATAGAATAGGAGGAACAAAAAGAAGAATTAGGATTTATTGTCCTTGAAACCTGTTTCTTTCTGCAACTGTGATATAATGTGTCTACTGGATTGAGGTGACTACTGTAAGTTGACTGGATGCTGGTGACTTTGGTGAACATAATGGCATAGTCACAATCGTACGCAAGAACCCATATGAAAAGAAAGCCGCCGAGGGCATACGCATTCCTCTAGATACTAACGTAAGTCTTCATTAACTCGCCTCATACAATGTAACACGTTGCCAAGCAATAACCCGATCCAACTCCCCAACGCATACATACTGAACGCCGATATATCATTAAATTATTAAGTGTTCTTATAAATAGTAGTCCCGTTTACATATCGCTCTTATCTACGCCTCTGTGAGGGCGATCTTCTTATCTGTAGGTGCGACAATGACGTCCTCGATCTTCTCGTCGCTGAACTTAAGATCCTCTTCAACTGAGACGGAGTCCTGGATCTTCATGAAGATGACAGGGGCGGCGATGACGAGCGAAGCACCGAGGCAGGCCCATGTAGCGGCGAAGATGGTGTCGAATGGCTTGCCGATGCCGTCGAGACGCCAGAAGATAGCTGCACCGGCGGATTGAATGCCCTTGTAGAAACCTGGTTTGAAGAGAGTTAGTGCTCTGGTATGGGCGAATATGAGAAGGATGATTAGGGCTTACCAGCAAAGTTGGCTGTCTTGCGGCCAGAGTTGGAGAGAGCACCCATGTACCAGTAGATGCAAGTCTGCCAAGCAGCATCGAAGAAGCCGTAGAAGAAATAGAGGAACATGGGAGCAAGGAACTTGTGAGCGCCATCGTCCCAGTCAATCTTGTCATCCTCGTTGGCAGGGTTCATGGCGATCTCGCGAGGTCGCTGATCCTTCTGCCAGGCGTAGCCACCACCCCAGATAGCAAAGGTCAGAACAAAGAGGACGACTAGAGAGATCTTTGCACGGACACTGCGACGGACGCTAGACTCGTCAAGAGCGTATCCAACAATAAGGGCGCCAAAGATCTGAGCGAGCCAGTAGAGCAAGTTATTGAGAGCGCGAGTGCGGACGTTGAACTGAGCGAGGTTCATGTTGACGTTTTGGTAAGTGTAGAAGATGTTTGAGGAGAAGAACATGGGGAAGAGGAGGACGACCCAGGGGGCATGGGAGAGTGTTTCCCAGAGACCCTTGATCTCGGTGCTCCATGAGGGGTTCTTCATGACAATGACCTTGGTGTTGTCCTCGCGAACGATCTTGTCGGCGTCGCAGATCATCAGAGCGAGGATGGCGCCGATGGCCATGAGAGCGATGAAAGCGGCGTATGTACCATCGGAGACGGGGCCAGCTTTCTTGTTAATGTTTTGAGCAAGAGGGATCTAAGATATGTTAGTGACTACAAAACTTGGAATCAGGGTCCAAGAGGCACTCACAAGAGAACCGATGACAGCACCCATGTTGAAAATGACCCAGAACCAAGAGATATATCGTCCCTTGCTCTGCTCAGGAGGATAAGACATCATGATAGATCCCTGAGCAGCCCACAAGAGTCCAGCGCAAAGACCCAAGAGAGCACCAGCAAAGACGACAAAGGGCATGTTCTGAGTATGCGAGTAGCACAAGAACGAAGCAGCATAAACACAATATCCCAAACCTCCGATGGACAGAGTCAGACGAAGGCCAAGTCTGTTTGCGAAAGTACCAGCGAAGAAACCAATGACGGCAAAGGTGCTGTAGAGAGCCGTGTTGGCATGGTCCTGGGCTTCATTGGAGACTTGGCCGCCACCTCCGAGACCAGTCAAGGCATTGAACATGCCGGGACATAAGAAGCAGACGATGGAGACCATGAGGAGTTGGACCTTGGGCGAGGCGTACCAGAGATCAACGCCAGCGATGCGGACAGTCTTGTACATCCATCCTTTGGGGCGGAAGCCTGGTGTATCTGAGTCTGCGGATTCTGAAGCCGCCTGGGCGATAGGGGTTTCCTTTTCGTGAGTAGACATGTTGTGTGTTGATGTTGATGCTGAGATGAGGGTCAATGCCCTGTACAAGATAATTTATATGCTTCTCTAGACAATGAAAGACCAGAAGATGAATGATAGAGATGCAAGAAACCCAGATAAATCCCGGATGCAGCAGAATTAAAGTATTCGCGAGAAAAAGATGGAGAGATCCAGGCACGCGACGTACTCTATCGTGAGGGTCCCCCCAAAATAAACTAGACCCGACCCCTGCCCGTACTTGATAGTTACAATTGGGGAACTGTGTGTATCACGAGAAGGCGAAGAGAGAGAAAAGAAGGAGAATGGATTGTCAGGGGTCTCGTTGAGTGATGAGAGTGGATGAGATGGGATGGCAAGGATGGCTGATGGATTGGATGGAAGATGGGGAATGGTGAGGGTGGTGCGGGTTAGTTACAGGGGGGTTAATGGGGAGATGCAACAATGGATGTAGTGGTGTAGTGGAGGGTGTCGATCCGCTTACAGTGGGTGAGGTGGCGTATCTTTTCCATTATTATCGACGTATCGGCCGAGGCCCACGATGACAGTTTATTACAGATATTGATTTATGAAGATATCGTCAGGTACTACATACATATAAGTATCAAGAGATTGATACCAAGAGTTGAGGCTCTGCAAAAAGGTCAATTCCGTTACCCTTGATAGAGACTTAGTTAACTGCTTTGAACCGCCAAGTCTTGAGTCTCGTATCATCTCAACCACCACAGAAACTCGGTTCAGAAATGTCACCTCAAACTCGCTCCCAAAACGTCCACGGTATTCCCCAGATTCACAAGATCGAAAGCCATCGTCTCCATGGGGTAGCATTTTCTCAAACATGAGAGGCTATCAGAGCTCGAGTGGCGTAACCTAACGGTAACGTTCGTGGATGTCACAGATGCCCGCATTGGTAACGTTCTACCCAAACTTTAGCTTTGTGAGAACAAATGTGGATTCGATTTGCCAGGCTGAGATGAGAGTGGCTGATTTGGTCTATGTACTGAGGTCATCATCTGCAAGTTGAACTCTGATATCTTCCTTGGCGACAGTAACATTTACATTGAATTTCACTGTATGTAGATTTCATGGTTGCTTTTTCTGATGCCGTTTCGAGACATGGAAGCCGTTGAGCATTTTTAGTTGCCTCCAAACCCCAGATCAATTTAGGGTCTTCCAGGGGAAAGGCACGACTGCCAAGCTCCGTGATTGGCCAAACAACACTCACAACCCGTAACCAGTTGAACGGTTCACCAATAACCAACCGTTTCAAGTCACAACACCCAAGATATACATAGAAATACCAATACGAAGATGCATGTCTCATTACGAAAATTGTCACCTTGCCATCTTGTTTTTAGAAATATGTCACTGCCCCCCGGCAACGCCTGGTTCTTCTCGTAACATCCCATAATTAACTCACTCATCACGATAACCCCAAGTCTTACTGTAGCTATCTCCCCCAAGCTCTGACCATGAGGTGAGAGAGGTCCAATTAATTTATATCCGCATGTAACGTTTCGCCCAGACTGCGGATACCGCGATATCTCATGTTCCACGGCCTGCCTGATTTGACACTCGTGGATTTAAACTACGTTTCACTTCAGCCGCATTTGTTGGGGTTTGTTGTGTGGTAAACCGAGATAAAGCGATCCACCGATTGATTGATTACCTGGTTACAGTGAGTTGGGGTTGGAGATATCGGAATGGAGTCTTGGTCTTGGCCTTGCTGCATCGTGATAGCGATAGTATGTAACTGATATGCATGTTACGTTGTTGAGATAAACAACTGTCATTGATCTGGTTGCAACTCTGTTTAGCGAGCCTGCATATAACAATCGCTTCTGATGCATGGGTCATGATTGACGATCCGTGTCCTCGGTACCATGACTTGTTGTGAATAATTGGTATCCACGGTACTTTGGTGTAGGTCTATTGCATGGGTTTGTGTATAAATGTTCCCGTCCCCCATTTTGTGTTCTTGTGTAGAATGGAAGGGGAGCTATTGGATAGGGTCATTTTGATACGCAAGGTACGGAGTACTGCTCTGACAATGGCAGCTAAATATAGGTACCTAAAGTGTGCATGATATAGAACAAATGCCGGTGCTTAGCCTGTGGTGTTGGCATTTGGTGACATTCATACCGGCTTATGAATCTGGTGTAAGCAGGACCTCCAACAGAGCACCGATTAATTAAGCCACAGTTGATGCCCATTATCCGTAAATCTAATCAGAGAATTCCATACCTGTCTTGGGATATTTACTTTGGATTATCTGATTAGTTGTCAGACTTACAAACCTTGATGGCCTTTCTTTGTCTTGACGATCAGCAACATGAAAGCCATTGTATTTGAGCTTCACATAATACAGCATGTGAGCTCTCTGGACAGCTCATTCGAAGCCAAACAGACTCATATAACACTGGCAAATTACTAAAGAAATAAAAAGACCATTATGATATCTTAACAATGCCATTATTTGTCATGACTCCCATGATCCTCCTTTGTTGAATCTGGCCATTAACATCACGTGAGCCTGACAAATTCTCACGCTCTGATTCGCTCGGACAAGATCGGGGAGCCATTCTGACGTACCAGCGGTCTCCGGCAACAAACGCCTTTTAGCACCGAGGAGCCGGGCTTTGAAATCATAAGCCTCCACTATCCATCCACTAAACCTTTGCCTCTCTCGGTACCAATCCTCAACCTCAACATCACCACCACATGCGCCCACAATGTTTGCCTCAAGATCGATAACGAGAATCGCCCTGCGACGAGGATGCCCTCTGAGGCAATTCTCAACGTCGAGACCTCTCGCCGTGTCCTACCACTCATACACTCTCCCAACACATACCTCGACGCCTCCGAGAAACGACGACGTTCCTGAAACTTCAATAACACAACCTAATCCTCTTCCTAAAGTCCACGAGACACGACCTCCTCCTCAACAACCGCAGCATCCTCAACCACCTAAGCAACAAGAACCCGCACCAACACAAAATGCTACTCCCGCCACATCGGCATCAGCTCCGAAGCTCAGCGAAACAGAAGCTCAGAAGCCGAAGGCAGCTAGACCACGACCTAAGCTACGACCGCGCAAGGCCGCTATGAAGTTGACACCCTCTGCGGTGGAGCAATTGCGAGAATTGCTGGACCAACCGGAACCGAAGCTCATCAAGGTCGGAGTACGGAACCGGGGATGCAGTGGCTTGGCCTATCACCTTGAATACGTTGATAAGCCTGGTGCTTTTGACGAGACTGTTGAGCAGGATGGCGTCAAGGTCTTGATCGATAGCAAGGCGCTGTTCAGCATCATTGGGAGTGAGATGGATTATGTTGAGGACAAGCTTAACCAGCGGTTTGTGTTCAAGAACCCCAACATCAGTAAGTTGCCACAATAGTCACATATGGTCATAATACTAACAGATCTCTCAGAGGAGGAATGCGGCTGCGGAGAGTCCTTCATGGTCTAGAATGAAAGCCACCGTCTGGTCATCGCTTCAGTACATACGAAAGAAAACATCACTCACGAGACGACGTCATTCATGCTCGAACGACAGGGATATGTCAAAATCATCCCGTCGTTTCTGCACAAGAGACACGAGAGTCCGGAAATGATCAAAGTTCAGCGAGAAACAGCATGTATAGAAACATTTGCGAGTCGCGTCTTGTGAAAAAGCAAAAACAGGAGCCGTCGGGAAGCAGGCATGGTAACCCCGTAAACTAGGATCGGCATAATCATTGGCGTTGGGTCAGATTGGAGACATCACCTCCCTCTGTTTTGAGAAAAACATTATACATACATTCATACATATACCAGCGTGCCGCTTTTTGGTACAGAAATGAGGAGACATGGAATAATGAGATGGTCACAATTAAGGGGATTTTTTGTAGATTAAAATGCGAACATGTGTAAACAATCTCATGAGTTACATACTGCAGTCTATTGCTGCTGACTCGCTGTCCTTTGCCCTCTGCTCTCGTGCCAAGTTCTTGGGCAATGTCATTAGTACCCAGGCAAAGACTTGCGATACGTGAGACGAAGCTGCTCGCGAAGCACCAGCACATTAATACGGAGTGGAAATGTTAGGTATGGTGTTGAAAAAACCGGAGATATTCAGCTGTTCCCAAGTGAATAGACGCTCAGTTCCAGCTTGATACAGAGTGGAAGCCATTGAGAAATAAGTTGGCAGAACGATTTTGGTGTATAGTTCGATACTGTTTCACTTGCTTACATCAATCACATCGTCAAGATGGCCGAGTGGTCTAAGGCGCTGCACTCAAGACGTTGTCTTATCCGGTTAACTGGGTTCTTGCAGTATCGAAAGATTCTTGGGTTCGAATCCCAATCTTGACAAATCTCTTTTTGATATTCCATAGTTATAATTTCTTTTTGCTGTTCTATGTGGATAGATAGTGTCGTGTGATTGATTAGTTCTGCATTCATGACTGCCTTTCACTGTAAGCTGCGTATGGAGTTTGGATAAGTCGAGGGACGACGAGACATATCCTGAAGGTCACTCTGCATGCCGTCGATGAAGTCATACTTCCCCCCCAGAAGTATTCGCTGTCAAAATTCTCTAGCATATTACATACATGTAAACCGTTTATATGTACAACATTTACCAGTAGGTATAGCTGCTAATTGATGTGAGTCACATGACTTCGCGATGTGTGTTGCTCTGGATGTTGGCGTCGACCACGCCCTTTGACGTGACGCATCTTTAATAACCGTGATTTGAACCGTGAATCTTCTGTTTACTCCTTGACTTCATATCGACATTGCAAGCCATCACATAACCATTAACCGGAACTTGGAACTCGCCCTCACATGTAGTTCAGCACACTTCACTTATTGCACCACTCTGCTGAGACAAAGCTATGGCAGCCATTGCCAAAAGCAAGCGACCTCTTGAAGAGCCCCAAGAAGATCGCAGAGTCAAAGTTACAAAGACCAAGAAACAATCATCACCTACTGCACCAACCTCACCCGCCGACTTAGCCACAATTATGGCTTCTCAACTAGCTCTCATTGAAGCATCCAGCCGCACACCGTTCGAGAAGAGTGTATGGACACTTCTCTGCCAGATCCCACGGGGTAGCTTCTCAACTTACGGTATCATGGCCGCGCATTTAAAATCGTCACCAAGAGCTGTAGGCAATGCGCTGCGACGGAATCCATTTGCACCAGAAGTACCATGTCACCGCGTTGTGGCTACTGGAGGTGCGCTGGGTGGATTCAAGGGGAAGTGGCCTAAAGATGGCGAGGGAATCACTCTTGATGAGAAGAGGAAGCTTTTGAGAGGCGAAGGAGTTAGATGGGATGATAAGGGAAAGGTTATAGGAACACCGTTTAGTGGATTTACATGAATTGGTCTCTGATGAGATATTAACTTTATTTCGTATACAATAATAATGAACATCATGAAGTTGAAGACTTGGTATCCTATTACTGGACGTCTTTGTCCATGTGGGGGAAATACGGTCAACAAACAAGCCTATTGTAGCCGAAACCCGGAGACGTTTTAGTATCCAACGACAAACGTTTTTTATGTATTCGTGCTGCTTCACCTTGGGCTCACCCGAGACGGATTTGCATGACCGGTTTCACAGCTCGGTAGTCTTGTGCCGCACTGGAACAGGTTTGGCGGTTAGTAAAAGAGTGGATCTGCCAGAGCCCTGAGACGGTAGATGATGGATCTTGGTCACCGAGATCCAATGCAATGTAAATGTGACGAGCCCGCGGGAACAGATGGTGGCCGTTGTGTCATGCCATGTCGTGACATTTGCTCGGAGAAGCGATGTATTTTGTAGCATCACCGAGGACATTGAGGTCAACTCCATGCGGAGTCAACTATATGGATTCACTTTTAGAGAGAGGAAACGGGTAACAAAGGCATTATGATCAAACACGAACAACAATTATTATATCATAATCAAATCGGCGAATGTCTTTTTCCGCACCAATACTTGTATCGTTTCTGCTCTGTCTCCAAGTTAGCCCGACAAATCCCGTGCCCAAAATAGTGGATCAAACCACAGAGCACAAGCCTAGGTTAGTGGTCTGTCTGAGGCTCCTGATTGATTGAGCGCCGTAGCTTCGTGGATTTGGTTTTCCTCGTCATCCGAAAACCTCTTTTTCTACTGTTACCTCCTTGTGACGATCTAAACCGCTCTCTCCCCTTCTCTTTATCCCCCACAAACTCCCTCCCTTTCTCGATCATATCCCCCAATCTCCCCTCTTCCTTTATCCCGTCACAATGTTCAAGCTCGGCCGTAGTCGTGCTGTGGCTTCGGCCCTCAACGCCTCAAAGGTATGTCCCAGTTCTGTTATCGCCCGCTAAACAAAAGCTTGGTGATGCGCTCGATATATACAAACAGTTGCTAATTCTAATGTTAATAGCTCCAGTTTGCTGCCCCTGCCGCTCGATTCCCCGGCGTCCAACAACGACGAGCTCTGAGCATTCACGAGTACCTCTCTGCCGACCTCCTCCGACAGGTAAGGTTTTATCTGCTCAAAAGTCCCCCCCTTGACGATCGTCGATACTACGAACTACAAACTACGGGACTCACCTCAGAAAAACCACGGCTGCTAACCACCAACAGTACGGCATTGGTGTCCCCAAGGGTTCCGTCGCAAAGTCCGCCAAGGAGGCCAAGGAGATCGCTGAGAAGATTGGCAACGATGATATGGTTATCAAGGCCCAGGTCCTTGCCGGTGGCCGAGGAAAGGGTACCTTCGACAACGGCCTGAAGGGCGGTGTCCGTGTCATCTACTCTCCCCACGAGGCCGAGATGTTCGCCGAGCAGATGATCGGCCACAACCTCATCACCAAGCAGACGGGCGCTGGCGGCCGTCTCTGCAACGCCGTCTACATTTGCGAGCGCAAGTTTGCTCGTCGTGAGTTCTACCTCGCCATCCTCATGGACCGTCAGAACCAGTGCCCAGTCATTGTCTCCTCTTCCCAGGGCGGTATGGACATTGAGACTGTCGCCAAGGAGACCCCCGATGCCATCCACACCAACTACATCGACATCAACGTTGGTGTCACCGACGAGGTTGCCCGCGACATTGCCACTAAGCTTGGCTTCAGCGAGCAGTGCATCGAGGAGGCCAAGGACACCATCCAGAAGCTCTACAAGATCTTCACCGAGAAGGACTCTACCCAGATTGAGATCAACCCCCTCTCCGAGACCTCCGACCACAAGGTTCTCTGCATGGACGCCAAGTTCGGTTTCGACGACAACGCCGAGTTCCGACAGAAGGATGTCTTTGAGTGGCGCGACACCACCCAGGAGGACCCCGATGAGGTCCGCGCTGCTGAGTCCAATCTCAACTTCATCAAGCTTGATGGTGATATCGGCTGCCTTGTCAACGGTGCCGGTCTTGCCATGGCCACCATGGATATCATCAAGCTGAACGGAGGCCAGCCCGCTAACTTCCTCGACGTTGGTGGTGGTGCCACTCCCGCCGCTATCCGAGAGGCTTTCGAGCTCATCACCAGCGATGCTAAGGTCACCGCTATCTTTGTCAACATTTTCGGTGGTATCGTCCGATGTGACGCCATCGCCACTGGTCTCATCAAGACCGTTGAGAGCATGAACCTCCGAATCCCTATCATTGCCCGTCTCCAGGGTACCAATGTTGAGCAGGCTCACCAACTCATCAACGACTCTGGTCTTAAGATCTTCTCCATCGACGACCTACAAACCGCTGCCGAGAAGGCTGTCCAGCTGTCCAAGGTCGTCAAGATGGGTAAGTTGCCTTGACCCCTATAGTGCCTGTTCTGATTGCTAACACTCGAGTAGCCCGTGACATCGATGTTGGTGTCGAGTTCACCCTCGGAATCTAAACAGCTCCACCTGAAAATGCTTTTTAGACGAGCAGTGGTGAAAGGATGTGATATAATAACAAGATGTGAGACTTGAGCGCCAGGAGGCTGCGGTTCCAACCAAAACCGAGAGTAGATGAAACAAACACTCATGAAAAAGAGTGGGAGACATGGGTGGATATTCCTGTTTTTTTAATTTAGCATGCATCGGTCGGTCTTTGGAGCTCGCTGCTCGTAAAGACACGTGGTTTCGATGCTCTCGAATGTGTCCGATTGGTTCGATAGAAGGACGGATGATTCAAAGGATGGATGGGCGATATGGTCTCAACAAGATGATTTTTCGCGTATCCACGCCCTGCAACTGTTGTGTTCCTGATGCCGTGATTTGTGATATGGCGTGGCGTGTGAGATTAGAGGTGACGAGCCGTCTCATCTCGTGAGATCATGAGTAGACACTGAGATTCTCAAGACTCGGAATCGGAGTACCTTCGACCTCAGGTATGATAGGAGAGGACTGTTCCACGCAGCCAACTTTGGCTTGCTTGGAGTCCACCTGGTATCGCGATGGGCTCTTGAATGATGAGAACAGCTGATGGGTTGGAAGAATCACTCTCGACAAAAGACAGGTCTATTGAACAAACGGAACAAGTCACAGATGGGCTGTTGAACTAATTATGTATAAGAAGACGATTCGATGTTTCGGTCCAGACTCGGCTAATACGTCTCTCGGATGTAAGGGTCCAATTTCATGGATCGTCTCAGAGCCGCATTCTTAGCTCATAATGGGATGATTTCAGCTTGTTGACAAAATGTATTAATAATGGATCAAAGGGTTGGATAATAGGATAACGAGTATTGAAGTGGCTTGTTCAACAAGAAGAAGAAGAAGAAGAAGAAGAAGTTATTCGGGAATAACTCTAGTTTAGATCATCGACGTGCAGTTGAAAGCCACCCATCATGGGCAAGGCTTGGCGATCTCTCGTCTCGCCGCACACCATCACAACCTAAAGTCAGCCTCAACTTTCCCTCGACTCCCTGTCAATATCATGACTTTTCTCTTTTCTCGCCTTCCATCTCCACAGCATTTATCACATCATACGTGTACGATGAACCCCTTAGGCACAGATATCCATGACTCACCGAGTGAAATCTCTGAACAAGATTTTCTCAGCTTATCCTCGGTTATCCCCCTTGCCAGCGACCCACGTCTCGATGATGAAAATCTCCTGACGTAGATAAGACATCGGATCGAGCCGCAAAGGGGCACACACACGTTAACCAATGGGTTCTCGTTCCGCTGAGGTTCGAGGCGGGAATTGCGTCGGTTTCATTTCCAGATCCACTGCGGAAGAGCCGCATGCAAGCACGTTTTATAGGTAGAGGCGAGGTGAGGTGTGAGGTAGGATTTGCGAATGCCGACCCAAGACCGACGCGGGAAGAGAATCTGAGATGGAATCTGTAGATGATGGTGAGTCTCGTGATGTTGGGGACTGTAGAGATGAGGCTGATGGTGATCTATGATGGAATATAGGGTGATTTGGAGAAAGGGGGCATTTGGAATGATTAATTGTGTTTACTTGGAGTTGTTTTCGTAAGTGAGGTTAAAGGCGTGTAAGTCAGCTGTTACTGGTTGTATATGTCAGTTTAGTATATCTAACAGCTTGCTAACTTGAGACAACAACACACCTATACCATTACCATTGAACTATAGTAGTTGCAACAAACAGCAACACAAACTCTCCAGCCAATTACCTTTTATGTTATTCATATACTGTCCTGTCTCGTAGTGAGCTCACTCAATCATCCGTCAACCTCACGTGCCAACGCCTCCAAACCACTTCCTCCTCAACACGCAACACCACAACTTCACAAGCCCGTCAAGTCCAATGCAACCGCACGTCGAAATAAGGCCACAACTTTAATCAGTTGCCGCGCTTATCCCCCGTCTAGCACGTGTCCCCCATTCCCCAGGCCGACGATTGGGGGGAAAACGCGGGGAAATGGAGATTTATCTACTCGTCGTGAGGGGAAACAAAAAAACCGCGCCATAATCCATCCCATGTAAGAAACGGTCTTGGCTCTGGGGAAACTCGGTCAAGAGAGAGATTCACAGGAAGACGTATAAAACGTCTAAGAAGACGTGGTAAAAACTGAAGGTATCGCGATTTGATATGTAGATTTGCGAACCCACTCTTTTTCCGGACGTCTCTCGGTATCCGGCTGAGAAGAGGAGGCTGCCCCATTTTGTTGCCGTGCATGGGTCAGGGATGGCCTTGGTCTAGTCTTGGGTCTTGCTTGGATGGCTTCGAGGTTTTTGATGCACAAGAAGAATACTGTACTTTTGCAAAGGAGAAGCTCGGCTTGGTTTGTTGGTCCCACATGCTACAGAAGTGAAGAAACATAAATACCCAAGACATCCTCTTCATTATTTCGTGGATCTGTAGTTTATTCTTGTCTTCTTTGATCTTAGCAAGCGACTTCAACTTGACGTTATACTTGAGATACCTTCAGTCTCAACAAGTCTTACATCTATCTATCTTACAACTCAACAGTACTTCGACCACAACAACTATATCAACACACTCATACTCAAGATGCCTTCTTCAGTCAAGAGCTGGTTCGCTCGTCACTGTGCACCCCCACCACCAATGACAAACAACCCTCTATGCCCATGCACAACCTGCTTCAACGGCGGTTCACACTCCAACAACTCAGCATCATTCTCCATGTCCTCATCAACATCACCACCAACCGCCGACTCAGACAACGCATCACTCAGCAGCGGTACAACATACGCTGCATCCTCATACATTGAGACCCCCACCAAACAATAAGACCGAACACACTCATACAAACACCCTGGTCTGACGAATTACTATCGGAACGAATAGCGAGTTTTATCTTATGGAGTTCTTGATCTATACCATTACCTACTTGCGATTGGCGTTTGCTCGGAAACAACAAGGGATGTCATTGTCACATCAGAAACAGAAATATGACGGGAATTTGATTGGGCTTGGGATTTGACGGGGCCGATGTGGGCTCATCCGATGGGTGGAGTGCTGATTCGGATCGGCTCCGAGGCGGAGTTTATGTATTATTATCTTATAGATAAGGTACCTACCTACCTGATACTACTGAATAGAGTACAGAAGATGGCCCTTCATTATTGTATCATCGGAATGTGAATGTCTCATCAGTGTCGGACCCGATCATCCCCTGTTCTCTTGATGAGAGAACCGTATGATCTGAGTAGAAACAGCTAGGATCAGCTTGACCGGGGGCCGCACAGCAACTACCTTGTCATTCAAGATATTGACCAAGAGTAGAGTAATCTAGAAGATCCTGCAGGTACTCTGAAGATCTAGGGTCTTCTGGCACCCACAAAAGAAAAGCATGGAATTGGGCTTCAAACCACAGTACTTGAGGTCTTTGCCCAATCACTCGTGACAATGATGCAACAAAGAGCATGGCAAGCCTAGTTCTTGGCTTGGCATGAGATGTAAGATTATCTCTGACTTGGTTACCTCCTTACTTGAATCACTGTTTATGGATTTATCGGGAGCAGCTCTTTCATTGTCAATGCAGAACGTCACTGTTACCTGTATTCACTAATAGGAGGATTACATCGAAGAAACTCGCTCTGCAATTTCACCCACCCGCACATACTTGGATTCAGTTTCTTAAGAGATGCCTCTTCTTCTCTGGAAGATTACCTGGAGGACGGCTCGATATGCAAAAGACCGGCACCGTGAATTACAGTTAGCTCCCGGCCGGCCCCACACACTCCGGGTCAAAAAGCGCCGGACTTGGAGATGTGATCATGGACCCCCTATTAAAGCTTCTAGCAGCAGTGGCCTATGTGAGCGATGCTACTTGATTAGCTGCACCACTCATGAGAACAAGAAGATTCCTTGTTCGCTCTGAACAATCCCGGTTTCATCGTAGTCTGTAGGCGCCTCAATATAGGTGAACAGTCTATTCACAGAGACACACGGCTTGGATACTCACTAAACAACATCTACGGTCACATCTTGCTATGATGAAATGATAACATCATATTTCTCCCTCTATATCAAAGTAATTCCAGAAAAATAAGCAGGACAAGTCACTACGTTGCAATGCTCCAACCTTCCGTGCATATTTTCGCATAACTAACACCAAAGCTTTGACGTCACCTCATCATCCCACTCAAATCTTCCCATCTTCATACCAGCCAAGTTTGAGTTTGGAAAACACCGCAAACAACTCGCGTACCCGAACATCGCCACGCTTATATTATTACACCCCCCAAAACCTTCGATATCATGCCGCATACGAAAGTCGACCCCGCCATCGTTGAGGCCCTGGGGCTGGACCCCGCCAACTCGGCTATCAACTCTCATGGTGGATCGGGCTTTGCTTCTACGTTCAAGATAACATCCGAGAAGGACGGCAAGCCTTTGAATTACTTTGTCAAGACCGGGACAGGGAAGGAAGCGGAGGTTATGTTTAGGGGTAAGTCTACGTTTTATACACAACTGTCTGATATCATGACCTAACAGAGCCCAGGTGAACATGCCTCCCTCAACGCCATAGCAGACTCAGTCCCCAACTTCTGTCCCATATCTCATGCCCACGGAGCCCTCACAGGCCGTCCGGGGCAATACTTCCTCGCCACTGACTTTCTCGATCTGGGTTCATCAGCACCTGGTGGTTCAGGCAAGACTTTGGCTTCAAAAGTTGCGCAGCTACACACAACACCAGCTCCCGTCCCAGAAGGCTATGACAAGCCAATGTTTGGGTTCCCAGTCCCTACATGCTGCGGCGCTACAGAGCAGGATAACTCATGGCGAGAGTCGTGGGCAGACTTTTACGCTAATAACCGTCTGAGACATATCGCGCGTCAGGCAGTTCGCAACAACGGTGCTGATCCAGAACTCGAGGAGGTTGTTGAGATAGTTACGAGCAAAGTTGTACCACGGCTGATTGGGGATGATGTTGTAAAGAACATCAAACCTGTCGTTATCCATGGTGATCTATGGAGCGGGAACCATTCCAAGGGGCAAATCGCAGGTCAAGGCGGATGCGAAGAAGTTGTCTACGATCCCTCAGCTGTATATGGCCACTCGGAGTTTGAACTCGGCATCATGAACATGTTTGGTGGCTTCACCAATCATTTCTGGAAGGAGTACCATGAACTGGTGCCAAAGGCAGAGCCAATAGCTGAGTGGCCAGACAGAGTGAAGCTATACGAACTGTAAGACCACCTTTCCCCTCAAATTCCACGGTACTAATATCTTCTCAGATACCATCACCTCAACCACTATGCCATGTTCGGCAGTGGCTACCGAGGAGGCGCCATGTCCATCATGAGGAAACTCATCAGCAAGTACGCATAGCAGATAGAAGTCCAAGATACTGTATTTCATGGTTCAAATGCAGAAATGCCTCAACGCCTCATGTTGCCCGCTGTATACACCCAAGTCTAAGTATAGTAGAACGTCTTGAAATGGTAAAATGCTCTGTCCAAAATGCCTTGAAACCAAAGTGTCTCCCTCGCTCCTCGTCTATGCTGCTAGCATGGCTGGTTGCTTCGCTCTCTCAGCTTGTGCCTCGACTTCTTGGTGATTCTTCTGTACTTCTGGCAGATTCGCCACGGGGACGGAGGGTAGCTTGGCTGGACCTGTGAGTTCGGCTTCGAGAGCTTCCAGTTCGTCTTCCACCTCTTGCTCGTCCTGGTTCGAGATACGACCTCCAAGCATATCGCTGACTTCCTAGAAGTATGTAAGTATATTTCGACCTGTGAAACAACAGAAACATAGTAATTTACCTGTTGATATGCAATAGCCTCCGCTGTCTCGCCCATCAACTTCTCCACATTCTCAATCCCACCCATCTCAGCATGAATCTCCTTCAGAACCTTCGTACCCTGCTGCAGCCCAAACACCACATCCTTCTGTATAAGCGCGAACTCGACATCGTTCGTCAATTTCTCCAGCTGAGCTAACTGCGCATCTGTCTTGGCCAGCAGCGACTCTTGATATTTCTTGCGCCGTAGGGCTAATAGAGCGCGCTTCTTGTCACCCTTGGCCAGCATTTGCTTTGCGATATCGGTCTCTTTATCTGTGAGGACTGTTATGCGCCGTTGGTATTGGTGAAGTCTATCGCGCTGGTTCTTCATGTCCAGGATGGCCCTGAAGATTGTTAGTACTGAAGGCGGTCACGAGCGCAATGGCGGGGGGTGGGAGGGACGGACTTGTCCTGGGCTGTGACTTTACTTGCGTTTCCACCCATGATGAGGATCGTGAGGGTGGGTTTGGTGATGTAGGAGCTTATCGAGGGGTTGTCAGGAGAAGTTGTGTGGCTGTTGCTGTTCAGGTCGAAGCCGGGAGTTTGAGGTTTCTGGTTTCGCTTCAATAATAGTGAGCGATTGTCACAAGGGAGACCATCGTCATCGGCGCCGACACTGGGGTCCAGGGTCTTATCGATAAGCCAGGCCCCTCCAAGTTGACATAATTCCTTGAGCAGATTTTGAGCAATTACCTAGATTGTAACACTTTAGCTAGGCTTCTATTAAATCATAAGAGACTTATATTACTTTCCCTAAGTTTAGGTTGAGTAAACAATAAAACTTATCCGTAGACGAAATACTAGATCCATTTCAATTGTATAATACCTCATTGCTCGTTATCTGGAGTGTTCACACTTTGCGAGGCCAAAGGCACATAGAGTAGCTTAGACATAACTCCATATGAAGCATAGATATGAAACAATACCGAGGAAGAGAGACGTGAGACATGATATTGCTAAACGAGTGTAATTGTAATACAAGCATTAGAATACGTGGTGGGCAAGTCAATTTCGATCTCAGTTCCAAACAACTGTACTTGTTGTCTCTGGAGCACTGGCTTGTCCCTTTTATTTTGTCATCACCTCAGGCTTCTCAACTTTTTCTCCCTCGTCCAGTAGCCAGAAATCTGAACCTCCCATCAACATCAAAGCCCGATCGTCGGTGACGTGACATAGTACTTAGTGATAATGACACTAGGAGCCAAAAGGCCTCGCCTTAACCTGAGGCAGGGCCTCGATCGCGATGTATACATGGTCATGAAGAAGCTCGAGGATGCGAATGACGGCAAGCCCTTCAAGACCACAACAGCCGTCTATGACGCTATCAAGAGGTCAAATTCCAGCCTCAGCCGACAAAAGAAGCGCCCTCTGGAAGACTCAATCGACCGTGTACTTCAATTCCGCAAAGAAGAGCTCGGCGATTCAAGCGACTCTGAAGCCGAACTCGAAGAACCACCCAAGCCCGACGACGACCGTTTTCTTCTCAACAGACAAATGACAAAGCACTGGAACACGACGACTGCTACGGCTGCAGAAACGGCGACTCCGCCTACGAGCGAAGCACTTCGCGCGATCAAGAAGCGACGAGTGCAGGATGATGGCGAAGAGCGAGCAAAGGATGGAGCAATCACGCCCAAGGGTGCTATGACGGATACAGATGCTGCGCCTACGGAAAAGCAAGAAAAAGCACCTCAGAAGAAAGCACAAAAGACGAGCCGCCACAAGGTCGAGCATCTTGCAGGTCCGGTCGAGCTTGGAGGCGTGCAAGAAGCGCAGGAAGATTTCATCCACCAAATAGAATCACTTCTCAAGTTGCCGGGGTTATACGCTACCAATGACTGGCGAGGCTTCCCTGGTCTTGTCGTCTCGGGCCCGCCTGGTGTTGGCAAGAAGTCATTGATCCGATCAACAGCCGCGAAACTCGACGTGCCAATTGTGTACCTCACCGGATGCTTTGAAGACCTAGAGCGCGTGGAGAGGAGCCTTAATGATGCGATCGAGGAGGCCATGCGAGTCGCCCCGTGCATCATCCTCATCGAGAACCTCGACTGGTTTATGCCTAAGCCTGGAAGCAGTGGCCATAGCGAAAGTCATCGTCGCAACGTTTCACAATTCATGCGACAGATGCAGCGCATCGCAGCTGAGCAAGAAAAGGAGAGACAAATTTTGGCCATGGCGACGACATCGCGAATCACAGATGTCGATCCTACAGTCCTCAAAACTGGACTTTTTGAACGTACCCTTCAGATGAGGATACCAGATCTCGGGGCTCGCAAGGATATCTTCAAGCTCATCACCAGAAACAGGAATCTAGCAGAGGATGTAGACTTTGCAGAGCTTGCCAAGATTACTCATGGTTTCGTCGGCGCTGACATTATCAACGTCGCGACACTCGCCCAGCGACAGCCGGAGAAACGCATGAGGCGTATGGATCAATATCGTCACTACTTCGTCGACACATCAGCCCAGTCACAACCAGATCTAGATCTCATGGAACTTGTCGACCAACAATCGCCTGGCCCTTTTACTGAATACCCCAGTTTACCTCTGACCCAAGAAGACTTCAAAACGGCTATCAAAGACTTCACCCCTTCCCTACGAAAAGAGGGCTTCACCGTCATCCCCAACGTCTCCTGGGAGCAGGTCGGTGCTCTCCAGGCTGCTCGCGACCAGCTCAATATGTCAATCATCGGACCTATCAAAGACCCCGAACTCTACCGTCGTGCTGGTCTGGCTCGTCCAGCAGGTTGTCTTCTTTGGGGCCCTCCCGGCTGTGGTAAAACCCTCGTCGCTCAAGCTGTCGCCAACGAAGCACAGGCAAGCTTCATTCTTATTAACGGGCCGGAACTTCTCAATAAGTATGTCGGTGAATCAGAGCGCGCAGTGCGTGAGCTTTTCAACCGGGCACGCTCATCAACTCCATGTATCCTCTTCTTCGATGAAATGGATTCTCTTGTGCCGAAGCGTGATAACGCTTCCACAGAGGCAGGCACTCGCATTGTCAATGCTCTTCTCACGGAGCTCGATGGTGTTCAAGACCGCACAGGCGTATATGTTATCGGCACAACCAACAGACCAGATATGATCGACCCGGCCATGCTTCGACCCGGCCGTCTTAATGTCCGTCTTTTCATCGACCTACCTACCCCTGACGAGAGGGTCGATATCCTCCGAGCCATCTATCGCACAAACCACCCCGACGCCACAGCCAAGGAATTCGACCGCCTCGAGCTCATTGCTCGAGACCCTCGCTGCACCGACTTTAGTGGTGCTGATCTAGGCGGGCTTCATGTAAAGGCAGCCGAAAGTGCCCTTCGACGATGTCTTCAGGGGGCTAAGCCAGAGGCTGAGATTGACGGGGTGGATTGGGAGCATGCCCTCTCCACCACCTATAGAAGTGTGCAGAATCCTGAGACTTACCGAAAACTTGAGGTAAAGTTAGGGAAATCTTAGATAATTCTTATGATGATACTAGAGTATAGTCCTTAATTTAGACAATATCATCAAGATATGACTCTCTTCACCCCTAAAGTCCTAAATATAGTCTAGAGAGATTCTAAAGTTTTACGTATATTCCTTAGATTTAGATAATATGGTCTAATATTATGACTTCGCTGCCTGAGTTATAAATGTAGTCGAAAGAGATTCTAAAGCCAGACTGATGAAGAAACTCGCATCGTGAATCTATCTTCTCTCACCTTCATGTCTCGTCACGTCACACCGAACCCCAACCGATGCCAGCCACGGTGGCTCAAATTTTCTCCAACACCTGTCAATGAAACCTCATTTTCATGTCAGAGGTAAAAAAAAAGCAAAATCTCTATAAAAAAACAAAAAAAAACAAAGACAAGACAAGCACACCGCTCGCCGATCGCCGCAGGTCCCGCATACGCCGCCGGAGCAACGGAGGCGCACGGAAATAGCTCGGCAATCACAAAGTCATGATGAGGAAAAAAAACTTGAAGTGGGATCGAAAAGTAATAGAAACATGCTCATGGAAAAGAACCGGTTTGCGCGGATGACCCTCTCTTTACGGGGCGCTCGGGTGTCGAGGAGACTGGACATGTAATCGGCTTTGACGGCATTGAGATTGGTTCGTGGCATCGTATCATGGTAAAAATGACGTTCACAATTGATTCCAAATGCATAATCATGAGACATGGATGAAGTAAGCACGAAGTGAGTGAGAGTAGAAAAAGAATAGTTTAATATCTCTATCGTAACAAAAATCGGGCTATGATGCGGACACGTTTAATTTTGGTCTCATGTCATTCCTGTTTTTCCGCCTCAAATCAACGCCAGGCTTTTCTTCTTGGGTGAAAAAGACGGTTGTGTTGTATCGGAATGCAAGTCGCATAAAGAGGAGAGATGGGAATAGGATACGAAGCACGTGGCATGTCTTAACAAGTGCTGTGTAGAGTCTATAGTACAAACGCCCCATGGCGGTCCCCATCTATCGAGAGTCGTAACATTACACGCGATCTATAGTCGCTTATTTGGTAGAGTCCTTGAGGTAGCTGTGAAGTAGTTGTTAGTGGCTGTTGTGATGCAGTGGGGGAATGAGTGCATGGCAGTTTGGAATCATATGGTATCACTGTAACCCTCGAGAGAAACGGCGAGCCAATGTCCAGAACTGACTGCAACTCGACAGAGTAAAAAACTTACGCAATGAGGTCGTTGCGGTCCTTGGCCTTCTTCAAGCCACCGAAGGCCATCTTGGTACCGGGAATATACTTCTTGGGGTTCTCGAGGTACTCGAAGAGAGTGTCGTCGTTCCACTCAATGCCCTTCTGCTTGTTGGCATCGGTGTAGGCGTAGCCCTCGACGGAACCAGTCTTGCGGCCCCAGAGACCATGCAGGGCAGGGCCGATCTTGTTGCCGCCGTCCTTCTCAACGGTATGGCACTGAGCACATCGGGTCTTGAAGAGGTTGGCACCCTTCTTGATATCGCCTGCACATTGCGAGTTAGTGAATGAGTCCTCGGCTGAGAGGGAGTTTTGATAAGGCTGTGTAAACAAGGCTCGCGAGTCTGATGAGAGGACGAAAGAAAGGTCGCTTTTGTGTTTTTAGAGGCGTGGCACAGTTGTTGGTGAGTCTTTGTGAACACTTCGTGGTCATGGGAAAACCGGTTCTGGGTAAATGACGCAGGCAACAGGGTCAGCGGGCCAACCTCAGCTGGGTCACCCAAAGCAAGACTCTCTGCCATTGTGCGAGACCCAAATTCCCTCGAGACTCGAATTGAAAGTCGTGATATCCTCTGCGAAAAGCGTCTCCCCTTTCGCTGTCCTCAATTGCATCTCTCGAAGCCTTGCGCTACAACCGGCGCAAACCAAAGCAAGCTGTGAGAATAGACTTACCGCCAGCCATTGTGAATGTGGGTTGTGATTAAGGAGTTGAAAGGTGGTAGTAAATTCAACGAGAGGCGTTAGCCAAAGACGAGAGCAAAGAATCTATTGAGTGTTGAGAGTGTGGATGTGGGAAAAAAGAAGAGAGGGAGAGAGAGGAAGAAAAAGATCCGAAGCAAGAAAATAAAACTTTATGACAGCATGACACGGCTGGCCTAGGACCACGCCGGATCGCTCAATTCTCTTAGAGCGCCACAGGTGGCTGACGCCCTTTCAACCAATCACAGCGCAAGAGTAAGTAAGCCGACATTCTTCCCCCTGTTGACCGTGAATGTGGCTCCGGGTAAAGTCGGGACATAGCACCCAAAAGCGGGTCTTCCATCGGCGATGGTTTTTTTTCCGGGGTCGGGCTAGTCATGTCATCCTCAGGCTCTTTCATCATGGAAAAAAAATCTCAAATTAAATTCCTCAGTCGCTGGAATCCTGTGACCTTGTCTTGACCTGAAGCACTAATCCCGTAACAGTCTAGGGTCAACCGGCTCAAAGAAACGGAGTGGGACCTCCGGTCCGGGACCTGGACCTCGTTTGTTTCTCAACGGCTCCGGAAAAAAGATTCTTCTTGTTTGGGCAGACGTGAGGGCATCACGAAACCACCACAACAAACAAAGCTCCAAGGCCAAGAGGTGGAACAACAAGCGCATATATTGTTATATTTCGTCACACATACCAACAATGGCGTCTCGCGCCATCATCCCCCGCTTTCTTCTCCCTCTTCAGGGTCCTCTGTGGCGTGGTATCAGCATCCCGCTCTCACAGAACAGCATCCGAATTCGCTTCGCCTCTTCATCCTCAAAGGGAAAGCCTATTGTTCTCGAGAAGCCCGCTCGCTTCAACCCTCCTTCTCATGGCTCCCGCCTCAAGAAGAACCATGTGCCTAAGCATTATGGCCCTGAGCTCACCGCTTCCGAGGTCGCTGCTCAGAACAAGAAGCACTATCCCGGCATGATGGCTCCCGAGGGGACATGGGAGCACTTTTTCTGGCACAGTAGGCTTTTGCATACTTTTATCACAATGGTATGTATACTATACAGCTTCACTTATTCAATTGCCCGCAGTATACTAACCCCCGCCAGGGAACTCTTTTCGCTCTTGGTGTTTTCACCTTCTTCATGAACTACGCCTACAACTCTCCATACAAGGAGCTTGTTCCTCCCATTTCAGACCTCTGGACGCACCCTCTTCACTTCTTCGTCGCCTGGAAGAACGTTATCGTCTTGCACGAGAAGGACAAGGCCGAGAAAGCTAGGGACCACCGAACGAACCATCTCGACGATGTAGCTAAGCGCCGACTTTTCATGAAGATGCACGGAATCGAGACCAAGGACCCTGTGACTGTTGTGTTTGGCAAGGGTGAGGAAGATCCCAAGCCCGAGCAAGCTGCTGTGGAGGACGAGCCATTGCGAAAGACTGAGGTGCAAGAGAAGGTTGAAGAGCCCAGGAAGAAGTGGTTTGGTGTCTTCTAAGACGCCTATGTAAAAACAAAGATGCAAAAGTCTGCATGTATGATATAGCTGTAGCATAACGATCTCCATGCCCAGGGATCATACGTTGTACGATTACATGAAATCCAGCCTCATGAGGCTTTGTACTTTCCATCTATCACACCTATATTCAACTTATACGTAGTCTCATGTGAGCTCAACACCCTCCAGGCCCTCCAAAACCTCATCCGCAACTCCACCCTTCTCCAGTACAGCCTGTATCATACTGTCCATTACTCCAAACTTTGTTCCACCCAAGGGTGCTTTCCACACGCCCTCGGCTGTCTGGGCCTCTCCCTTCTGTGCAGTTCCATTCGTCGTATGCGGCACTCCGGGCGGTGTGAGCCTTGATGGCGGGTCAATGGTTCGGATAGACAACAATTTGAGCTCGCGGCTCTTCTTGTCAACCTCCATGTCGCCCTCAGCTGCGACTCGACGAACCTCCGCCACAGATACGGCCAGCGCTGTCTCCGCGACAGCCAATTCCTCCTTTGCAGGGTCGAAGATGATGTTGTCGCCAATCGCAACCACGAGAAGTGTGATAGATGGTCGTGAACCTGCTGCATCAGCACCATCGCGAGGGTACAAGAATGTCGACGCCTCCCAATCGTCGTCAAACATAGGGTCCTCGTCGCCTTCGGACTTGAGACGGGGCAAACGGGTGGCCAGAAGAGCGAGATGTGTTGTGAGTGATAGTAGTGGGAGAGGGTATGATAGCGGAGGAGATATTAGTAGAACCTGTACCATTTTAGCATTGCATTTTCTTCTTTGTATTATGAGCACATACGTCGAGATATAGTCGCCAGTGAAACCGTCTGTTGATTCTCAATTTCTTGGCAAACTTATTATCTGCCAACAGCGCCTCTCTCAGCATTTCTGCCAGGAATATCGTCGAGGCTTCATCATCTCTCTGCCCTGGGATCTCAACTGCCAATTCGAGCCAATCACCCCTTGTTCGATCTTCTTCGTCCAGCTTCTGCTCTTCGCTTCCTCCAGTCTTCTCAATCTCGGCCTTGACTCCTACAATGGCCTCAGTGCCATCAGCGAAATGTACACGCGCGCTGCCGTTTGTACCAGGTAGAACACCCGTTTCTGCTGTCAAGGGACGGAATTGTGTCGGTGTGCGTCCATCGGGACGGATTGGAGGATGTAACGAGAGTGACTGGTGAAGATACGCAAGTTCGGCTGGCGAGAAGAGATTTATCTGGGACGCCATGATGATTATGGTACGGGCAAGTTCCCCGTTGGCAAAATCTCACACGAAACGGTGAGATAAGTATCAATGTTAGCGCGCTTGGCCGCCTGAAAGAAAGATGCGACGCGAAACAGTAATGACGCTGAGTTTTGGTGTTGAAAGAAAAGGTTGGTCCTTCACCGAGGTGAGTGATAAGATAAGGCAACAAAAAGTGTGGTGGGCTGGCGGGGTACAAGCTTGGGAAGCATAGCTTCACCACCAATCAAGCGTCACAGTCTAACTACATCGTATAGCTTCAGTATTTATTAAAACAGTGAGACACGTATCCATTCTTCAGACTTTAAATGACATGCCTCTTCATTGGACATTCTTTCATTAGACATGGCAAATATGTTGAGCGGTGAAATGTGTCGACTTTTGAGCCGATCCTTAAGATTTCGCCAACAAGATGGAGCAGAAATCATCTCTTGATACTTATTAGCGTCCCAGTCGTGATATATTCGTTTAGGGTCTCCGGGAAAAGTCCAGGCAAATCCGGTCCATCAAGTCAGGGCCAATTGCCGCGATGAGCTCAGCAACACCAGCTCTCATTCCTGGATATTCCTCGACCCCCTTTTCCTCCCAGCTAACGAGATCAGAGGTTTCGTATAATGGGGCTTTCGGGGAGATCTTCAAAGCGATATGATCCATATCCCACTCAGCGACCGTGGATATCGGAGGTATACCCGGCATCCCGGTTGCAAACAACCAGTTGCTGTCATCTTCATCGGATGCTGCAGAGTCGGAATCTTTGTCCTCCCCTTTGTCACTCTGGTTTGTATCCTTGGTAGGCGACGCAGAACTTTGTTCGATCTCGCGAGAGGCCTGCTCCTTTTCAAGCGAAAGGCTCACGTACGGCTTTTTGTCGAGGAGATCCAAAACAGTTCGATCCAGCGGGTCCCATGTCAATGACACAGGGTCAAGAACATACTGAGGTGAGTAATCAATCTTGTACCACATCTTGGGGCAGCTATGTATATAATAGCCTGGGTACCACCAGCCATAGCCCTCCTCGATGGACAGGGCAATCTCATACAGTGCGCCAAGCTTCCCTGGCGCATGTTGGTGAATACTTTCATGATAAAGAAAATATACTGAGCTTACACACTCGGGCAAAAGGTCAAGCACTCCAATGGCAACTAGCTTACCATCCAGTCTGTAACATTGGTGATACGAGCCCAGGCGACGTTTACGCCCATCGGATGTCACCATTGTTTCTCTCCTCAAAGGCGAGTCACAAAGGAAGCGTCTGAATCCGGTCTTGGTAATTTCACCCGGAGACTCCTTATGAACTACCGCCTGGTAGTTCTGGTAAACAGCAAACTTCTCATCCGTCCAATCGTCACGCTCTAGAGTCACGACGAGTTTATGGGCAGCCTCAGGAGGATTCTTCAGGTTAGCCTCTTCAGCCTCATGAATTCGTTCGACGAGATCAAAATGGTTATCCCGTTTCTTGGCCTCATCACGCGACTTGGGATATAGGCGAGCCGCTTCTTTCATGTAAGCCTCTCCCATGACATACTTATTGAAACGGTTGACGGTCTGCCGTTGATCTCTGGATGGCTTGAATTGGCTAGAATCAAGACGAATAGTATAGTGTGGGCAACATGACCGACGTTGATCGGGTCGGTACATGAGAGTGCCTGAACGTCTCCAATATCTATCAAGGAGAGTCTGATAGAACGCAGGACTCAAAGAATTTGCCACTGCGTGGTAAGCGTAGCCTATAACCCCACGTACTAGTTAGCCTTACGTTCAAGAGACCGTGTGACTCAAGTGCTTATACGAAGTGATCAATCTGAACTTCATAACAACCATCGATGACACGGCCGTGGAATCACGGGTGTCTCGTGACGTAAGTGTATGCGAGTCTTGGGGTGGTCAAAAGGTACTGGAGGTGCAGGGGCTCAATTCACGTTTTGACTGACTCTTGTCACGTTTCCCACAGTAACCGCATCTTGATGATTTGAAGTATCCTAGGCATCAGTCAGCATTCGGTGAAGGGAAAGGCACAAACGGCAATTGTGTGGGGGTAGTGTCTTCTGAGATGTCAACGAATGGAGATTAGGCGTGGGGGAGTAGAAAGCGAAGTCATGTAAAGCAGAAGTGGAAAATGACCAAATGATACTTGACGTCTGATATAGCATAATACATGAACCCTGAAGCTGCCCTGCTACGCCTTATCATATGACGATAGAATGTCATCGTTTGTGATTGGGACCTTTATTGGTGCTTTACACAAAGACCAACGACAATACTGAGCTAGGAAACATTGAGGCCAGGGGTGGCCTTGCCAATCATGAATTCAAAGGAATGGTCCTTAGACACAAACTTGGTGAATACAGCATGGCATGCTTCAAGAGGCAGACATAGGTTTTGTTGAAGTCGAGATACACCCACACTTGTGAGCAGACCTGAGCTAGCTAGGAGTGCTAATGAATTGATAGTGGCATTGATCCTCGACGCACGACCACCAAGATTGCGGAACCGTTGAACATGAGACTATGATCAACTGTCTGTCATTGACCAAAGTGGAAGCCGTCTGCAGGCTAAATTGGGACTGATATTGACGTGGATGTGGATGCCCTCTTGCTCAGTGTAATTGCGAAAGAAGGGTCAAGTGAAATATGGAACGAACTTGTCCCGGACGGGGAAAACGGGGGCGCTACGGGGACCGGCCGCGACGGAGCTTAAGCGCAGGCGCCGGCAACCAACGACAGCCCGGCATTAGACCACGGGGCTGATCGGTTGGAGAAGAACGTGGGAATAAGCACTCACCAATTGGGGTCATATATTCGTACTGCAGCAACGCATCTTCAGGGATGTGCATGCCGCTGGGTTCCATTGTGAACCTTGAACCTGCACTGCACAACTGGAGTCGTGTTTCCTCAAAGGGCTGTTGGTAATAGGTGAGATGAATGCTCTGATGATGTCTTGCCGGAGACGGAAGGATGATGGACGGTGGTGTACGGCGGATGAGGGGCACCGAACCTTTCTCACGGGCCACAGCGAGGAGTTTAAATCACCCACGAGGCGCGAGTAATGCTATCCGAGACGGGCAAGTCGTTGCGTGAGGTACGGTAGGTACTAATAAATTACCGCACGTAGGTACCGTACGTGGTAGGTCCCTCGAGCGAGAGGAAGACGGAGAGAGGGGCAGACTCCCGAGCCTTGGAGATGGAGAACGGAGAATGGAGAATGGAGGGGGCGTGTGAGTTTGTTGAGGGAGGTTCAACGAGTGACGAAAGCTGCGATCGCGTGCCTGCTGATTCCCCCTCTCAATACGTGAGCGTGGGATATTGTGTCTGCGGTTGGTGAGCAGGTAGTCGATTAACCCAGTTGGTTAACTATTTGGGGTGCACACAAACGATGATGACGAGACGCTGGCTGCGGATGATATCCAGGGAATGGCGCTGAGAGTGAGGGATGTGATCGTGTGCACGCATGTGCAACAGAGTTGACCAAATCGAGCTGTTTCGATCTAACTTTAGGCGACCAAGCTAGTGTAGTCGAACAGGGTTCAAAGACACAGAAACTGGACTGACGGGTGTGTAACACCTAGAGTACTCCGTAGTAAACCAGACCTGACCGTGCTGTAGGCTGTAGCTGTAGTTGTGCAACGGTTTCGAAAGCGGCAGTCGGTAGAATGTAGGTAGATTCCACGGTAAAGTTCCGATATCGTTTAGAAGCTACGGATCCTCTGAGTTGGTATGGTGCCCCATATAGGTTTGACCGAGAGAATGTCAAGGGAGTAAAATGAAAGATAATACGTGGGAGATGTTGGGTTTTATGCTAAGATGGGAAAGTTAGCAAAAGGTTGAAGATGGATGATGAATGAGATCAACCATTGCTCAGCTCCGCTAGTCGAGTTCCAAGCAAGGCAGCAACCACTGGAAGCTGCAGCTTCAATTGCAATGGCGGGGTGCTAGGTATTCTGGACCCAAAATAGAGGCCTAGGGCTACAATTCTCTAGGCATCCAACTCTCTGCCGATACCTTTTATGATTCATGGAGGGAGCATTTATTATTAGCTACAGTCCTTCCTGTTAGCAATATCGAAATTCACATGCAATCAGAGTCCCAAGGTTGCGGTATTCTGTTGCAGGATAGTACTCTATGCTTAAAGCCAATCTCATTGCTAAATCCGACTGCAAATATTAAAGTTTGCTCTCAAAAACTGCACAGATTACAACACACAAGATATCCCAGGCCCGTCTCGTATCCAGTAGGAAGACTTTCGACCTCTCCAGCATTTCCTCAACATCTACGGAACCAGATTCGATAAAAGGCTGAGTCTGTGTCACCAACCTTCTCACATGTCTGTCATCTCATCTCATCTCATCCTGATTAATCAATAAAAAAGTACCTGTCTCTTCAGAGCATAAACAACGAGATGGGATTGGAGGGATGTATTGCCCTGGCTTTTGGTGGCCAATCCCTCAATGTTGATGACTAGCCTCTCTACAAGTAGGTACAGGTACAGGTACAGCATTCTATTATTCCTTGCATGCTGCAGCCAACAAGTCGCTATGCGACGAATGAGGTGAAACGAAAAGAAAGAATCCTAGGTACAGGTCCTACTAGCCTCAAACTGACGGACCCAGGCGAATCGAGCAACGATACGGCATTAGTGTATGTAGCATCTTGTTGCTGTATTGTATTTGCTCCATTGCTCTGCAGATTTTTTTTTTTGGCAGTTTCTGGACTCGCCTCGAGACAATCACGGAACTAATGTTTTTTATCACCCGACTTGCGGGCCTTTTCTCGGCCTCGTCTCCGGGAACTGGTTGTGGAAGACTCCATGTCCAAGGAGGCTTGCCGAGCTAGAGACGCTACGAGCTCTTTATTAGACCGGCATCGAGAAGCAAAGGCTTGCTTGCATGTCGAGTAGGTAGGTAAATATTGTTGAGAGGGAACGGAGTCCGGCGTGAAAATAGACGAGCTAGATATGCATTGTAACATTCAAGTTGGCAGAGGCTTAACCGACATGACGTCTGTTTATATCTCGAGCTGCAGCTTGAGTTGTGTGACTGAACTGATGTTAAAGAATATCAGATTCTCTCTTCCAACGATCGTCATTATCAAGGGTGCTTATGCGCACTTCGGCCACTAGGACTTCAACAGTGAAGATCAAGGGCTCTCGCCTCGCTTTCACGATACCTACTACTATGTGCTCCATTCCGTGGGATGGACCCAATGCTTGCTGCTCTGCTTGTACAAGCGCATTCTACCCCTCCCCCTCACATCCCCTCTCGTACTACTGCTGGTGCTGGTGCTGGTGCTGGTGCTTCTTCTTCATGCATCGTACGTCAGGGTTAATGTGGTACAGCGTAGGAGCTTCCCGTGGACGACGATGAACCTATCATTGTTAACATGTGAATTGAGAAGAGGTCAACGTTGAAGTCTTTGCGATCCTGAAGCTGCAGCCCCGTCCCTCCATCGTCGCCAATGGCCTGGATGACCCCACGCTGCGAAAGAAGACCTGCTTCCGCGTGCTGATATGCCCACTAGAGACCACTTTCAATAGCAACCTAGCAGCTACGAAGCCGGTAGTTGTGTGGTCAAACAGTGTCTCATTTGTGAGGCTCGTTCCTGTACTACAAGTGTTGATTGTTACATTGGAGGAGTTGTGATGATCCTCCATTGGTTGTCATCTATCTACTGGACGTTGGAACTAATCGGCCTCGTTTTCCTTGTCAATAAATAAACCACCCTGCATCTCACCGGTCTAAGCTTTGAACTTTTATTAACTTCCAAGATTTGTCAAATATTGTTGCTGCAGATGCCATTCAGGGATCCTGTAAAGAACTTTTTGATAAACTAGTGGCACCACAAAGCACGCGTTCTGTCATGGCCATGATTAATAAGAAGTGCATCGGTGTTGTACTGTATAACAATATTTCCCCATCTCATGCCCTGGACTTATATTTGCGGGACAAGATGGGGCACTGGTTAACAGCCTGTGTATTTTTTGGCCTCACCGGATCTAATATAGAAGTATCCGGTGCTGGGTTTGTAATCTCTTACCGGTATGAGGGTCGAGATCTTCCCAAGTAACTGCCATATTCAATTAATCTGCATCTCGGTTCTCTTGTACTCGCATGGTTCAAACTTTCTAGCAGGAGCAGATTGGGGGCGTGGTATCACCACAATGCTTGAATTATAGGAGCAAAGAGGACAAATAGCTCCCCACGATATATTTCCCATTCCATCATGCATACACAACAACCTCCCACGCCCATTGCCTCTCTGAGAACTGTGACATCGGTCAACCCTGCATTATTATTGCAATCCGAGTTCTCAGCTCAGAAGAAACTTTTTAGACTCCTGCTGGTACAACATGGGCATCCATGCACCATCAGCCTATCGAGATGTGTTCGAATATAAAAGCAATAGACCCTGTCGTTGTCAGGATTTGGGTCTCCTTTGTTATTTGGATGGCGTAAGACATGAGGTGGTTTTGGGATTACCTACACGGCAACTCATCTCACCTTTGTTTCTTCCATTGCATTGCCTGTTGACAAGTCCATACCTTCCTTTCTTGGGCCAGGCAATTGAAGAGTTACTCTCAGCCTACATCTTTTTTAAATTCAGGACTATATCTGCTATCTGCCTCGACTCTGTACTCAAACCTCCACAGAAAGTGTCTACCCTGCACAGTTCAGCCTTGGCAATTTTTATTCAGGTATCTATATATCAAAGTGATCGCATAAAATAACATTTCCTCACCATTAAGTTGACAGTTCGACGCCCCTAACGACACCTCTGTCACCAATCGATCTCAACTCCCCGACTCGTAAGCTTTTGGTTCTCAGCCTTTACTACAAAGGCGTTGGCGTGGATCTCCTCAACTCGAACCAAGCCTCTTCGCTTCTGACCATCAACGTCACGGCCAACTATCACATCTGTACCAGTCAGCCAACACAACACAAGTGACTTTTGTAAACGCCGCGGCAACTCAAACAGGGGAGCCTCTCACGTTGACGACTTCCATTAATTATCCCCCATCTCTAATCAAAGTTTGCCTCGCATCGGTTGACCCAGCGAATGCCCTCAGTTCCACACTCCACGCTTCAGCGACTCACTGTTACAGGGTGCCACCGCCAGGCCACCATCCATCCATTCACCTCACCTAGGTACCGTTTGGCCGGGCAAGTCTGGGCCTGAAGCCCAGTATTGTACAGTACCTCTGACCTGACACGCTACGCATACTCCATCCCTAGGCAGCCCTAGCGAGGATCCAGCTTTTCCCCTCCGCGTCCAGTCCCTGTCTACTGTTCACTAGCCTATTTGAAGAAGGCTTGTCCGCCGAGCGCCCAGTGCTCCCCCGTACCTACACGCCCCCCAACCAACCTAAGCCAGACCAGACCAAACCAAACCCTCTTTGCTGCAGTCGGGTCCATTCTGTTCTGTAGGTACCTACGTACAGTGCTACAGCCAGTACGTACTGCTCTGCGGGTTCCGCCAGACAGACAGAGGCAGAGAGAGAGATCCGCCGAGTCGCCCGCTGCCCCCTTGGAGCTAAACTTGGGACGTTTTGCGCGTGCGCGCCCACACCTCCATCATCTCGCAGTTTATATCACATCGCCAGCCCAGCTCTTTGGAGCATCTGGGCTCCCCCCGACCAAAAACCAAGCACCAGCACCTTCTGGCGCAGGCCACGGCCACTTCTGTTCTTCATCCTCACCTCACTTGATCACAAGACTTTTACCAACTATTCACTGTTCGACAATGATGCCTCTCAAGGCTCTTTGAAAGCCACCCACCCGCTCCATCGCAGGTTCCCGTTTCTCTGTCTTTCTCGACCCAGAAGTGAACAGCCGTTCTCCTCCGCTACCTCCGAGGACCTTTGAGGCTTTCTTGCCCGCATCATCGCCTTTCGAGATCCACGAACATCTTTGTTTTTGTTCTCGCTCGACCAAATTCCCCGACATTCCTCCCAATTCCCGTTACTCTCCGCCCCAACTTCCCACTAAGATGTCAAGTTCTGCCTCTGGCGACTCGGGCGGTGGCCGTTCTATGGAGTCACGAGTGGGTAGAAGCAAGCAACGTGAGTCTTTACCTGATGCGCAATGCAATATTTTCTGTTTGAAAGTATCCCTCGGCACATTTGACCTCGTTGGCTTTTTATGAAGCCTTTGTCTTGGTGCCTTCTATACCATCCTTGTTACCCATTTTTGTGGTGTGATGGGCTTGAATCCAACCATAATTTCCTACGCTCGCCAAGGCACAATTCGACAACTCCTCGACGATTCGCATTCTCAATCGATAATCTCAAGATCTTACCACTGACATTTTCCTTTTATAGGTTACAACACTAAGGGTGAACGTCTCGTCGCTGGCATCGTGCCTCTCACCCCCGACCAAAACTTTGTCCTATTGATTCAGTCTACCCGGCGCAAAGGCTGGGTGCTGCCCAAGGGCGGCTGGGAGTCTGACGAGACTTGCCAGGAAGCCGCTGAGCGAGAGGCTTGGGAAGAAGCTGGCATCACTGTTCAGATCACCTATGATCTTGGTGATATTGATGAGAAGCGTGCGCCCAAATCGTCAAAAGATCGATCAAGATACCACTTCTTTGAGGGCACAGTAACCAGCGAGTACGATGATTGGCCCGAATCCCACAAGCGAGAACGCCAGTGGTTTACATTTGCCCAGGCGTGGGAGGCGTTGTCAACACGACCGGAGCTACAGGAGGCCTTGCAACGGTCTACTGTAAATCGTCAATAGCCTCACGGCGTCCTCTCATGCGCAATCCTGGCCTTGGAAGTGACCAATTTCTATCCTTAGACGGCCCTCCATTCAGTCGCGACGACATGGGTTCATCTCCTGGCTGTGAGTGGATTGTGATACACCGTCACTTCCACAGAGTTCTTTCCATTTCCTTGTCATGAGAGGAATGACACGTGCTCGTCTCAGAAACTCAATCCGGTTCGAGTTACGAAGCACCTCTTCTTTTACCTCCTATTTTTTTCAGTTCTCTATATAGAGACTACAATGTGCATCCATCCCAAGGCGTTTAGGCTGGAACATGATAGAGTATCACTTGTTTTTTTTGTTGTTGCTACAAATCTAAGAATTCGGACGGGGCGGGATACTTGAGCGGCATATAAAGGTGCAAGCATCGAGGTCAGAGGGTTTATCTTATTGCAATTCATGGATAGGACCGGAAAAGCATCACAAAAGGTTGGCTGCCCTCGGATTCTTGCTTTTTCATCGGGGACTAGCCCGAAGACCGACGGGACGGGGAGGCAAATATGCGCATAAGTCCACCCGCTAGAGAGGGACGAAATCTTAGTAACCCGCCTGGTCATGGCGGAGTTGAATAGACTTGGCGATTCCCCTCACTTGAGCGCATCTAAACAAGTTGAAGCTGGGTGAGAGTGAGAGTGAGAGTGAGTGAGTGAGTGGAAAGATCACTAAAATAATGAGACATAAAAAAAAGAGAAGAACCCTTTGACGAATGGCATATAATGACGCACAAGCAAGTCACTGCTGCAGCTCTCGACCACTAAGAAACTGCGGCCAAGACCTTGTCATGGATGCTTATTTCTTGCTTGTCCCGTTCCCTGAACCCTTTTGACTTTCTGCCCCGCCAAGATGAGGATGCCCCTCCATCTGCTCTCTAGAACTAAAATGCCCCGCATTGAAAGTCAGAAATTTGATGGCATGTTTTGTTGAATTCGGCGTTTTATAGCGATATGCACCTAAATGGCCCCTATCGTTATAGCGCTGTTTTGCCGCAATAGGATCCGCAACACCTTAGATCAACGTCAAAGCATCAACGACCTAGAGCATCTTCCCTTTATTCGACCGCTCCAACCTATCTCCTCGCAATGTTCATGTCATGAGCCTATAAAAGAACTCTCCATGGATGAATAGAATTTCGCAATCACAAAAGAAGATTTTAAAAAAACACTACCAACCTCACCCATCGCGACATCATGGAGAACCTATCTATCGCCGATGCCCCTCCACAGGGCCGCGGTGCGCCGCAACCGCTCCCCCAGTTGCCGCCGCAGATGTTCACGACTGCAGCGCAGCTCCTGGACCTCACAGACAGTACGACTCCGCCATGGTACCAGTTCATTCCTGTTTCCGGTTCATGAGAAGGGTTGGACTCGATAAACAGCAGGAGAAAGGGAAGGATCGTGTGCTGACGACTGTATAATTGCAGAGAAGCTCATGGTCGCTTTGCGCGATGGGAGAAAACTCATCGGCGTGCTAAGAAGCTGGGACCAATTCGGTAGGTTTTAGGCAAAACGAATCACTGCAGGGAGAACATTCCCCTTTCTGACCTCAACCAGCCAATCTCGTCCTCCAATCTACCGTCGAACGTATCTTCGCGCCCTCCCCCGAGTCAGCAGGTAGCGATCGACCAACGGGTCTGTACGCCGATATAAATCACGGCATATTCCTCGTCCGAGGTGAAAACGTGCTCCTCCTTGGTGAAATCGACCTCGACAGGGACGACGACCCGCCTCCTGGCTTTGAGCCCGGAGACCTAGACGTTGTCAAGAAGCTCGCAGGGGAGAAGAAAGCCATCGACAAGGCAAGGGAGAAGGCCCGAGTCAAGAAGCTTGCGAAGCAGGGCTTTGAGGGGGAGAACATTGGCGAAATCGTGCTCTAGAGTATGTGTGGATATTGGTTTTTATCTCAACTTACAAGGCCTGGAAGTAGGCTTAGGTTGCCAGGCTCTTTTAAGTGCTCTGGCTGATGGTCATTTGGACAGAATATTGTGAAATGCCCATATACCATCAAGGAGATGTCCGGCTTGAGAATGGGCTGGCTCTTCAGGAATTAAAAAGCCTCGACACAGTAGGTTAGAGGCTGATAGCGCGTATGAATATATGAGCTTCGCGACGCTACATCCAATGTTTACCACCACTAGGCACTTGATGGTCTAATATTATAAGGTATTAGTTCCCGGCTGGCAAGCCTAAGGTAGCCCCCTAAGGGACTCTTGTTAAGATATGATATCGCATAAGCTTCATGAATATGGTTCTAAGTTTCCCTAAGAATTTCGTACCGCACGATATCGTATTTTACTCTCTTTATGGACTCTTTAATACTCACATATATCATGAATAGGCCAGTTGAATTCGTAAAATTCCATCAATTACACAACTCATATTCTGTTCGAATTTAAGGCCCTAACCATGAGCAGAGACGACTAGTGACAAGAATAGTTTGAAGGCATAGTACCGTCTAAAAATGAGTTTTAGTTACTAATTTACAAAGCTATACAAAGTCTGAATGTGTGTGGAGTCTCATGGCTCATTGTTGTACACTGTCTTATGGATAAGACCCCACGACCCGAACCAGCATGAAGTCGCTGGCGATGATAAGATGCAACCAGAAACGCCTCTCATGATGCCATATCCTTCCGTAAACCGCCCTCGTCTTCACACGCCCCTTGGGGTCATATCATCACTGTCCATCCCAACTGTGAGTCTTTAGATGGATCGTCGTCTTCGTACCCGCTCGAACATTGGTATAGGAGTGCCGGGGTTCTTGCAACCTCCGAGGAGCCAGTCAGTCAGACCGACAACCTTTGCACCAACTCCGGCTTCCCAATCGCCACCAGCTTGCGCCTGCTCAATGGTATGGCTTAGAATCCGACCCTCGGCATCGAAATCGAAGACAAACAGTCCCGTGAATGCCTTGTCTGGGTCGACTCCCCGACCAAATGGTAGAGACCGGGCAATCACTCCTTTGTCAGAAGAACTATCTGAACCCTTTCGCTTCTCGCACCAGCGGACCACGAGCTGCTCGGGTATCGCCCCAGCACGGCGGGGTAAGAACGTGAGGGGCTCCGTCGTCATACGCTCTGCGAGAACCTCGATACAGACATTGCCGAGAATGGGGACGCGATTCCATGCTATTGGGGAGGTCCAGAGGGCGGCGTTATAGGCGACACGGCCGGAGACGGTTGGTAGGTGAGGGTGCGTCGAGGGGAAAAGATGGAGGGCGATGTTTGGCGCAAGAATGTCGTGAGGAAGAGGATGTAGTAAAAGCGTTGGTAATCGTTCTTGTAAAACTCGCAGAGCTATAGCAAGTTAGCATTGTGATACAAACTTTGAGAATATCCTCAGTGGCGTACTTTGTCCTAGCTTTGCCTTATTGGGGTCCTTTGGTCCGTCATCCCCAGATCCGACCCATCGCATGCCCGTCGCATCGAAATATATTCTCGACAGTGCGCCTCGCCTTAAGTAGTCCTCGACAAGAGCGGCATCGGTAGGCGGTAGGGAAGGTTTAGGTTCTCTAACAGTGACGGGCTGAACTTGTGCCTTTGCCGGGCGAGCGTTGGAGAGACTGCGAATAGAGGCAACAGAGGTCCGGCCGGAACGGCTTAGACTGGATCGGATGGGCGCGGCCATTGGGAGGTCACCGCAGCAGAAGGGAGAGATTCATGGATCAAGAGTGAAATGTGATAGAAGAAGCCAAGGGTGGCTTTGTTAAAGAGGGTCTAGAATATAACAGAATCAAGGTGACTTGGTAATAATGAGGTGTTGCCGATACCTCTAGTTAGTAGCTTGGATGGTAGAGAACCTCAAGGTATGTCCACTTTTGGACTTTTTCTGCGATGGCTTAATGGGTAGACTCGGGAGTATCTAGCAGCAGTCAAGTGTAAGGGAAGTGACATGATTGTGAAATGCTAGACTTGATTGGTTGATGATGGATACTCCATAGCCACAAATTGACAGCGGAGCAGGATGTGGCGGGGCGGGTCTTTTCCACTGGGATGGGATCTTTTGAGTGGGAGAGAACAAGATGGGAATCTGGAGAAAATGGGAGAATAGAGGCTTGAATGGAAGCAGGATCCACTGATAAGGCGTTATCTGGTATTTCTTGAAGATCATCTGTTTGCAATCGTGAATAGATGCCGTCGTTCTCACTCTTAAAGCAGAAGGCGGTGAAGGTGATCTAGTATATCAACTTGTGACATGCCAAGTCACTTGAATCGTGTGAATGACGGCATAGGCTCCAAGTTTTGCTCACGGGCAGCCTCATGATAGTGAAAGAATGAACGGGTGCCTGACGGAGCAAAGCAGGCAGACCCTCAAAGTGATGATGCATCTCTCATTCCGACGTTGTTTGTAAATATGCACGCACGATGCTTGCTCTTTTTGTGCTACTGGAAGATGATCCGTTTTGCGAAACTCTACGCCAACTTGGTTGGGTGCTATCGCAAGCGATAGTGTTATATCGGTAAACCGCCCTGTGATATCTCGAAGTATATTGCATGAGAACAAGCAATATCCAGTAGATTACCCTTGCAAGGAAAATTAAAGCTCGTTTGTGACGTACCCTCTCGTCTCATCCGTTTCTTATTTGCTGCACATGCTCTGCCTTTACCCGTTAACTCAGTATCACATTGACTGACTTTCATTGCAACTCTTTGTTCTTTGACGGCATCACGTGATCTACATCTGTCAGCTGCCCCATCATTCCCTCCCTCTCTCCTAGGCGGTGCTGGCGTTGCCTGGCGTTACGTTTCTTCCCTGACGTACCTTACTTGAGCCTCTGCAACCATTCTCAACTTAATCTTTCTCTCCCATCAACTCATCTCCAACTCCTCATTCCATCGCCTCGACAAGTCCGTCTTTCCAGCCTCACCCCTTCACTTTTTGCATCAGACTCTTGTCTTACTGTGAACCAAGGATCAACCGCCAACATGAACCCTGAGTAGTACGCCACTCTCCGCCTCCTTTGCGATAACCTCCTGATGGAACTATGCCCCATGCTGACTATTGCTTCAGAGTTGCACCCTGCCATCCTCGACTAAACCTCATGCGATCTCCTTTTGCTGCCGCTGTCGAGATGCGACTCCTTGATGATTTTTGGATCTGACACCAACTAGGTACGACTATCTCTTCAAGCTCCTCCTCATCGGAGACTCCGGTGTTGGAAAGTCTTGTCTTCTCCTGCGATTCGCCGATGACACCTACACCGAGTCCTACATCTCTACCATCGGTGTCGATTTCGTGCGTTATTCCCAGCCAGTATCTCCGCTTACCTGGCCTATCGCCTAACACTTGCTCAGAAAATCCGAACAATAGAGCTCGATGGCAAGACCGTCAAGCTTCAGATCGTATGTGGCACCCTTCGCGCAGGCTCCGGCCACCTAACTAAATGCTAACCTGTAATCAAGTGGGATACCGCCGGTCAAGAGCGTTTCCGTACCATCACTTCTTCCTACTACCGCGGTGCTCACGGCATCTGCGTCGTCTACGATGTTACCGACATGGACTCATTCAACAACGTCAAGCAATGGCTCCAGGAGATTGACCGATATGCCACCGAGGGTGTCAACAAGCTGCTGGTCGGCAACAAGAGCGATATGTCAGACAAGAAGGTCGTTGAGTACAGCGTAGCCAAGGTAAATTTTTTTCTTATTCTGGCACTCTGAATGTCGCAGCCTAGCGGGTCGCCCATCACATGCATCTAAGCGCCTGAAGGCTCAAATGCTCCCGTCACCAAAATTTCACCCTCGGCTGCGACAACTACCCACAGCAACACGATGACTGACATAAACTTGTAGGAATTCGCCGACAGCCTGGGAATTCCTTTCCTTGAGACTTCCGCCAAGAACGCCAGCAACGTCGAGCAGGCTTTCCTGACCATGGCCCGCCAGATCAAGGAGCGCATGGGCACCACAACAGCTAACAACACCAAGCCCAGCGTGCAAGTCGGCCAAGGCCAGGGCGTTGGATCGTCCTCCAACAACAGCTGCTGCTAAATTCGTTAACGCTCTCCTTTCTCTTGGCGAAGCAGGATGATGGAGTACGGCCGGGACAATGAACAACATGCCAGGGTCACGATCGGACGAGTTCACTCACGATATTTGCTTTTTCCTTTCACTCACTCCATTTCTGCGCATAGACCAGATTATGACCACTTGGATTGCCTTACTTTTCCGCAAGCCACCACTTGATCCCTTTACTGCCTTGGCATCTGGAATCACGGCTCTTTCCATTCGTCTTAACGTCATTCACGGGCCATGCCATTGCTAAGTCGACGGTAGGAATGGTCTGGGCGGGGAATCGATTGGTTCTGGGGAGGGAGCATGAGGGGAGGCGACAGATACGAAGGCAGATTTTGTGCTTTTGGTAGCGGATGGCTTTGGAAGGGTTTTGCGCATGCGCAGGCTGTATTTTCTCTTATTCCCCCCATGCTGTGTCTTTTCACTTTTGCGAAATTCAAGTATTGGGGGGCATTCGTCGGTTCTTGTTCTTTTCAACCCGCCAACCAGTCATTCGCTGGGAATCACATCATCTGTGCACCCCGTTTTCCTCTGGCAATTTGCGATCCTGGCCCTCTGTTCTCCGTAACGTCTTGACTCATTGAGAGCTGTGGAGAAGAGTTGCGCCAATTGTCTATATCTTGCTTGGGTTCTGATATCAGTTGTTATGTTGTTTCTTCTATCTTACCATCCTGGTTCGCCTATGGTTTGTTCGTTGTTTGGTACTTGAGATGGATTTTAGTATGCGAGAAAGGGTTATTCTTAATAAAGGTGGAATATTCCTTTTTTTCAAAACTTGATTTATGATGAATATGGTTGGAGTTCCTTACTCATATGGCTTCATATCCCGAGTTATGAAGTCGACGTCGTAAAATGTCTTCTCAATGAAAAGAGATTTCCTTGGCCAAAGTGAAGTTATTGCATAGGACGAACTTATAGCCAAGTCTCTGTGGTACATTTCATATATCGCCAGTATGTTCTGAGATGTCCATCTAAAGTCCTTGGTCGCACTCAACTGCTGACAACATAGCTCACGCATCAGACAACTCAAGCACAGCTCTTTCACACCAACTTTAACCATTACACAACTTAAGCAAAAGGTTCAAGACATTGTGTAAATACTTTTATGTAAGACACAAAGATAAAAAGCACAAATGCTTAATCTACACTACACACGCTTCATGCACGAAGATCTTCTTCATCGATGATAACTAAGTCGATATACGTCATAGATCAACCACTCTCAGCCTGATGTCATTCTCAAGGCACTCTTTCAACATAACAATTCCATTCACAGCAACTCTCCCTCACCAATACATCTACACAGAATAAAGTCATCATACCCAATACCCATCTCAGTCTTTCACAATCCTTCAAAATGGCCAGCGTCGAAAGTCAAGTGTCAAAGCAGTCCGGGGCCCCCCTTCAAAACGACAATGAGAACGCAGAGCAACTAGCTACCCTTGCAGAAGGCAAAGTCGCCGATGCAGTAAAGGGAACGAGTACCAGGGATAAGCCACGCAAGGATGATATCAAGATCGAGGACTATGCCTCTGATATTGAAAGGTTCGTCTCGATATATAGCTCGTTCAGGATATGGAAGTTAACACCATGCTAGAAAAAAGGCTGAGCAGGCCGAGGCCAGAGAAGAGATCAAGACACAGAGAAAAGCAGGTGTAGATGTTGATGGTAGCCTTGGACAGGGCAGACTGAGCAATGAGGACAACAGCAATGTCTAAGTATAATTACAAACCACTTCAATTCCGAAGCCTTGACGTAAAGATAATCTACAATTATTATTACATCCCATAACTTCTTAAGTCCCATACCCAGACCGTAGATGGAATAAGAGGTTGACAAACATTACTCTATTAACAACAGCATCATGACTTTTATCCTTTCCCGGCCTCCCTGGCCATCATTGTAAATCCTCGCCCCAAAAATAACAACAAAATGCTACGTTGGGCGAAATCATAACATCATCGCAGCCATATTTTTCACATGGCGATTGGTATTCGTTCTTTCTGAAATCATGACAGACCGAGAAACTTCAGTGCCTTGTGGGAATTGCCTTTTCGCCTCTCGGCCTTATCCTCGAGGAGCGGCATAATCCGTCGATCTTCTTGATCCCAGTCGCTGTCATCAACATACATTGTTAAGATCGATCGAGCATCAATCGCGGAAGGGTTTCGCTTTGAATATGATCGACTTGGCTTGCTTTTGGAAGACTTTGCTGTCTTGATTGTGTCAGCGATGGAAGGGGCTCGACTCGGAACCGCAGATGACCCTGATAGTGCCGCTCCCAAAGACGCCCCAAGTGCCGGGGACATGGGCGGGCTATGAGTCGCTGATGGCACACGTGGGAAAGGGGAGAATGTTCCTGTGATAGATGGCGGCCTGGACTTCTTTGGGGACGGCTTCTTGTGGGGCACTTGAGGGACATAGAAATCAGAAGTCTTGGACAGAATCCTGGAGATGGTCGCAATAAAAGTTGCGATTTCTGCATCAGTTGCAGTTGATGTGATGAGGAAGTTGGCCTCAGAAACCGTAACGTCATGGCCAGATCCCGAGTTTTGTGGGAAAGTCTTCCCGAAGCGCCCAACAGGCCCTTGTTCTGGGCTGTTGATGGAGTTTCCACGTAGATGAGTGAAGGGAATGCTCTTGCTGCCAGCATCGACAATCTGAGCCACCTTCATCAACTCTACTCCAACAAGCTTTTGAAGAGCCAGCACCGTCGCAAGATGCTCAGGCGGGTATTCAAGGAGAAGATACCTCACCTCTGTGTGAAGGGCGAGATACGTTTCGAGGTGTGGAATTATGAGAGTCGCGAGTAGGAACGAATTCGCAAAAGGGTTGTCTTTGGCCTGGCTGGCCAAAGGCTGGGCCGTATACGCTTGCATGGCATTGGCAAGAAGGTACCTGTCTAGTGTGAGTTTTAAGCAGTACAAAATGGAGCAGAATCTAGTACATACCTGAAGTCCAGCCGGCCACTTCGACTCATGCCGTTGCATTTTGTTCCTAGCTTCTCAAGCTGTCCTGCGATGGCGCAAGTATAGTCCCTCTTCACACCTTTCTGGGCTCCAATAGCTAGGATCTGGTCGATTCTATGGCAAGGTCCATGGCTATTGTTACTCCCAGTCTCCCAAAAGACTGGGTTCCATAATCCTTCAAGTTCTGGCAAAAGGGAAAACTGGAACTGCCGGTAGCCTTGAGTTTCTGGGGGGAAGTGCTCCTGGAGGACAGAACGCACTGAGTTCTGTACAGTGATGGCTGTTTCTTGACTATTAATTCGAAGGTCGTGAAACTTGCTGTCGACATCCGAAACCAGGGGTGGAGGAGTCCGAACTGGTGTCGGAGGTCGTGCAACCTTGAGCTTGGGCACACTTGAGACAGGCTTCTTGTTGGGCCAGACGGACTGATTATATGCGAACGGATCATATTCGTCCGAAAAGATAGATTGGTCGGTGACAGCTGACTCCTCGTATTGGCTTTCTGCGCAGCTTACGTCTGTGATAGTGTTGGACTCAGGTGTTCCTGGAACCAGAGCATTGCCCTCGTCTGTTTCGGAAGTAGGTGAATAAATAGCCACGGGAAATTGGCCCATTCTAAGCCCATGGGTGACAGAATTGAGCAAAGGTTCGGGGACCTCCTCCCTCAAGTGCACCACCAGGTCTTCCATGAAGGGCAGTACAGGTTGGAATGTCTCCTTTGGTCCAGAAATGTGCTCGGCATCAGTGCCTCTATCCACGTACGATGCCCGTGCAGGCTTTCGCTTCTTCTCCAAGGGAACCGGGGCCACTTTGATGATCGGGAGATTGGTTCTCACAATAACAGTTCGGGGTCCCTCTGTGTAGCTGCGTCTTTTGGAAACGAGCTCCCTGGGGCTTGTGATTATCGATTGTGAATGCCGATGGGTTTTCAACAATTCTGGCTCCGGATCACTCTCCAGTTGCCGTGCAAGTCCTGAAGTGGCTGCAGAAACACAGAGATCCCGATACCTGGGACTGGCCGGGTAGATTCTGTCCAGAGACTTGGCTCGAGACAGAGTTGGGCTGCGGCCTGGAGACCTCATGTCCACTAATGAAGCTTCCCCGTACACGACATTATCTGTGGACGGGATGCTCAAAACGTCGGATCTTGGGCTCAAGCCTTCGAGGGCAGGGGATACAGGAGCAGCCATCAAGCCGTAGGCTTCGCCAATGCAGCTGGGGGATGTAAGGAAAGAAGCCCTAGGTGAAGGAGACTGTAGATGGGAAACATCATGATAGATGCGACCTGCAGACCGGTCATAATGCGTCGCAGAAAACCTGCAAGCCAGGGGTGAGTAAGAACAGCTCGGAGGATCACCAGCTGTACTCCCACCTTCATCTTTATTCGCGGCACCAAAAACAAAGAATGGGGCATCATCTCCGAAGTTGTCCTCATAGCCGTAGATTGGCAAGCTGTTACTTCGCGGACGTGACGTGAGGGTCAAATCGAGTTCATTGGAGGGTTGAAGTGATGCTGTTTGTCGGTCCAAGGCGTCGGCAGCTCGCATAGCTCGTGTTATGGGATCTTCGAACTCCTGTTCTTGGTCCCCTTGATCCTTCGGTTGATACATGTCCTGCTTTCTCCAGTCTCTAACTGGATTGTCCAGGCCCACCACTCCATCCTTAACTAGCTGATTGAATAGCGACTCGGCACGATAGTAGTCCCCATCTGTTTCATAGTCCATGATGGCTCTGATGCAAAGTGTTCGGGCACTCGGGGTCCCGCCGTTCATAAACACGAGTCGCCTTCCACTTGCTGTTGAACCATGAAGGAAAGCTTGAGCAGCCTCGTAACGAGTTACTGTGGCCTCGTGTATTTTCTTGACATAAACTCGAATGTCTGAACGGTTTTCCAGGTCCCTATTGGAGATATAATTTTGAATGCTGGGAAGTATCAGAATATGTGGTGAAGTTGGAAGCAGTCGTAGTTGTGTTGATATCGTGTCTACATGGCCTTCAAAGGCAACGATGCTCCCAAGGAGTTTATTGTCGTTAGACATGATGAATTCTCGAGGCGCCACTGATTCGGACGATCTCTTAGTAGAAAAAAGGAATAGTAAATGGGAGAGGTCGAAATAAAGTAAGGGATTGTGCTGATGGAATGCTTGGTCCGTTCGAGGGTGTGAAAGGGAGCAGCCGAGAAACTTTTGGTATGAAACACGCCCAATTACACATAAGAAACTCTATCCTATGATTAGTGAGGTTGACACCGGAATGAATAAAGAAATGATCTTACAAGGGTATTTCTCAAGTTGAATGATAAAATGCGCTCAGATATGAGACGTGATGAATGTAATTAAAGATCCCGGCCTGGGGAGGAGAGAGGGTGAAGAAAAGAATGCTCGTTCACAAAAGGCAAGAGATGGAAGAGGAGGGGTAGGGACTTTGAGGCAAGTGCCATCGAGATGTCAACTGGAAAGAACGACCTGAGAGTCGGAGGCAACTACAAGTAATATCTAATTCAAGGCAGGTGCAGGTGGTGCAAGTGGTGCATGCTCTATAGAAGCTGCAGGTCAGGTCAGGTCGCCCGTTCTTCTCCACTGCCAACGGATGCCGACTCCTCTAATTCCACTTCAACTCGTTCATCAGTCTCCATACTAGGCCCAGGATTTCAGGTTGTTGTTGAACCCTGCAAGAATCGGGCTACCGCAGCGAAAAAGCAAGCCACTCTAGGGATCTACTGAGAATCTGTTGGGTCTCCATATATCCACGAAGGAGCCCCGACGAACGAACAGCATAGAGACACTGAGATCCATCCCGCCAGTTAATCACTCGTCGCTGCAGGGTTGCTTTTGGGCTTGTTTAGCCTCCTGAGCTGGAGCCAAACAGAACAATGCCGATATGAACTGGATGGGAGGTCCAAGCTTCGAGGTCGATATCAATATCCATTTCCGTGCTGTTGGAGTACCTATTCTATCCCAACTGGCTGGGTTATCAGGCTGACTGGGAGGGACTGGCCTCCTCGCAACTTGGAACCAAGCTATCGGGCACCTGCAGTAAATCTCCCTTACCTCCAACGCATTTGCTAAGTATGCAGTGAGACTACTCAGACTCAGGATACGTAGCACAAACACAAACACCAATTGCAATACACAATGTAGCGAGGTCCTTGCGTGTCGTGCGCCTGGGGCAGAGAAACTGTTTGCTCAAATTACAGGGATTGACAGCACCCATGTCCCATGTTCCATGTTGCAGCTCACGGCCCAGTTCCACAATGCAAGGGCTCCTGTCAAGGATATTCCATGATCCAGGATCTGGTCTAGGCTCAGCTGAGACGCATTATCCCTTTATGATGTCTTCAACTCAACTATGGATTTCGGTCACGATTCAGTCATGCATAATAGAGCCAATCCCTCTATAACAAATCATATCGCCAACAGCCATTATCATCTATTCGGTTGTTATTACCCGATTCCTCTTAAGATTCAAGCCCCGAAAAGAAACACTGAGCTAAAACATGAAACACAGAACCGGAAATAGCTGTCGCACGGTCTATGTAGCTGGCATTGGACACTGAGCGAATTGTAGCCTCTCATGTCATACCAGCCAGCTCATCTTCGGCTTCCACGCAAAACTCCCAAGCCAGTCGGCTTAAGCCTTTGAATACGGTTACACACGATACCGGGCGAGGAAGCTGCAGGCTCGAATCCTATTTGTCAAGCGTTGCACGGTAAGGGGGATCATTGCAGTGTTTGCTAGCATTTCAATTACCACAAGGGCTTCGACTCAATCTTGAACTAATCAATGGAAAAGGGAAAGCAAGGTAAGGAAATGCAAACATAGTAGTACCTATGCTCAAGCCTTGTGGATAGCTTCTGGCAATGTGGGCTCTTCAACACACCGTCGATCCCCCCCACGTCAATTAACGGGTTTCAAATTCTATTTTGGCCATCATCTTCCGAAAATCCGAAAATCTCAAATTGCGATCGTTGGCCCAAATTCACAGTGCTGATCAGCATGCAAAACGGGGCGGTTGAGCTTTGAATCTAGGGTCTTGGTAATTACTTTATTTACCGTATACAGGTGCTGCTCAGCGCCATCCATGATAGTCGATACGAGACGCAGTAGGTGACCGCAACTATCGAACAGACTTTTAGCTTCGTGCTGATGTCTGAGTCAGTCATATGTCTCGCGATCTCACTAGATCCTTTCGACAAGGGTAGCATTGACATCAACCTCGAGACGCTTCGCACCGCGCGGCTATTTGACCCCCCACCTCCCGTTGTTTGCTTGCTAGTGTGACTTGCCAAGTCCCAGGAAGACAAAGGAAACGGCTTCGGAAGCACTTGATGATATCTTTGGAAAGAGCAATACTAGTTATCGATCCTCCTTGGACCATTTTCGACCGGACCGAACAACGAGCGTTTCGTGGCTGTTAAAGGGACGATTGGGAGTATGAGCCCGTCTTGCAGCAGCACCTTACGATCCTGCAGACGCCAAGCATACTGCGAACTGGTGCTGCTCATGCAGTACGCGCTGGTAGAGAGCAACGGGTTCCGACTGTCTGGACTAGGGGTCTGCATGTCTTACTAGATCGAAGTTCGGCAGGCATCGTCATAACGCGTGCCGTGCCTGTGGCTTATGGCTATTGTTTCAATTCAGCATACCAACTTCTCTCATTTACGGCAAATCTGCCCAGCATGGCTTGTGCTCGTTTTGACAATGATCACTCAAAAATGACGGATGCAGGTAAAAAGAGGACGTCTTTCCCTTTCCCTTTCCATTACCCCGAAAAATATAGCACAGCACATATCGATTATGTTTTTATGAATTCTATGAACTAACATGGATAATCAGATCCACTTAGGAACACAATTGTCACTGAACAGGGTCCAGGATGCTTGCGAGGCGTAGAACGGACAGCATACTCCATACGCAAGCTTGACAAATTTGCAATCTTGGGGAATGACCAGGATGTTTGAATGGCATGCTCGTGGGTAAGGGGGCCAGCCAGTCTTGGCCGATAGAGATCGGGCGTTGGATTTACAGTGCATGAAGGAAGCTGAGTAAAGAGTAGATCAGCTAGAATGAATGGTACGGTGACATTGAAGATCTGGAAAAGATCTCCATTCACCAGCTGGTAGCCATTATTGTTGACAAACCTCAGGCTTGTGGCTTGTGGTAAACTTTCAAGTTAAAGTTGCTCGTGTAAGCCACGAGAACTTCGAAGCTCAAAACGGGAATCAAGTTCGTTTAATAAGTTGTGCAACTTGACGGTTTCACAGGACGAAATTTTGAGTTCAAGTCCGGCAACAATCCCTAACACCAGCTGAACTGATTGCATCAGTAAGTGCTTGATACACCCGTCTTTCCTCTGTGTTGCGTTTGAACAAAACAACATCAGTGCGTAAAGGAGGCGTTCTATGTTTTCGGCCGTTTTCAGCTATACCAGCGCTTTATGGGTTTAGGCAAAGCTATCTTTGCATCTCTCCTGCAGGATAGACCCTGCAACGCCGGCAGACAATTGTTAGAGAACAAACTATCAGTACTGTTTGTTATGGCCAGCGCTTTGCGGCTGAAGCAAAAGCAAGCACCACGGATAATTAAAACGTAACGAGCCTGTGATGCGCTGGGGATCAGATCCTGTCATTTGTGATAACATAATCTATCGCTTGCCGTGTTCCTGTTACCTGTGAATAATTCCTTTTTATTGACAGATCATTGTATCCCAGTTCAAGGAATTAGTGGCCAACACGTCAGAGCCATGAGACATATTCCTCTTTGGTGTAGCCATGGTGCTTCTGGTTGGCCATGGGCATTACGCCTTGTAAATGAATACAAGGCGACATACAATGTTACTTTTGTGTTTTGGTCTCTGCACATAGAAAAGGAGAGGTTCTGCCAATACAGGCAGGCCACTATCTGAGGGCGCTTGCACATAGTCTTGGACACGATCCAGGCTGTCGTGGCTCGGAACAGCGAGTTGAGACCTACGGTTACACGGCTTGGATGCGGCTTTCCGTCGTATGTTCCGCAGACAAAGTCGAGCTGAAATTTTGTGGCACGGTACGCAACTCATGGCAAGTGTTTCAGGAACTCGAGCACCACCAGAATTACCGTGAGAAAGACGGTCAGAGCCCAACTATTCTGAAAGGGGGAAAAGTCATGTCAGTGTTGCTATTTTTCTGAGGTGGTCTAGTCGTCCATGAGTTCTGCGAGCTCAGCTTCTTCCTCGGCCGTCATCACAGTGCCACCCTTCTCCTCTTCTTCCTTTTTGGGTTCTGCAGCCTTCTGCATCTTGACAATGACCTCGTCAAGCTCAGACTTTCCGAGTGGCCAAGTGCGGACAGTACCGTCGATACTAACACTGCAAACCTTGCGAGGAGTGCCGTCGGTGTCCTGGAGCAGAACGAGGTCGGTGACTTCTTCGTAGTGGCCAACCAATGTACAGTACAGTTTACCAGATGAGCGATCCCAGACCTTGACATTCTCATCGCGGCCTGCCGTGATGACCCATTGGTCTGTTACGAGAACACCTCGTACATAGTCCCCGTGTGTGAGCGTGTCATCAGCGACAAAGTTCCTTGAACGCGCCAGACATTTTGCAGTTCCGTCTGCACTGGCAGTCCAGAGATCTGCATCCTCACTCATTTGGTCAAAGACAAGTCGGTAAATGCTGGTCTCGTGTTCCTGAATGGTAAGTCGCTCAGCATCGGGGCGGTCGGAGAAAGATTCGGGCAGCTGCTCGTAACTGTCCAGGGTGACCTTCCACCGTCGGATGTGCGGGTCGCTTCCTGCGCTGGCAAATACGGCAGTGGTAGGATCGCTGAGTACAGGGTCCATGGCGAGGTGCTGGACGGCAAGCATTGTCGTGGTGGGATCTTGCAGGGTATACAGTCGTTTGCCTGACTCTACGTCCCAGACGAAGATCTTCTTGTCGGCACCTCCGCTGATGAGAATGTGCTTGCCTGAGACGGTAGCACAGATGATGGTCTTTACAAAGTCGGTATGGCCGCTGAACTTGCGGCCAGGTTTGGCGGTCTCAATGTCCCATGACCAGATGTCCTTGTCCCACGAACCTGCAAAAACTGTCCTGTTGTCTTGACCTCCTGTGGCGAGACAAGTTACAGGGGCTTTTGGTCCACGGTAAGTTGTTTTGGTCTCTGAGGTCTATAAATGGTTAGTAGGTGTAGTTTCTTGAGAGTATCCAGACATACCTCGAGGTTGATTCGGCGAACCGCTCCAGCAGACTCGGCAATGAACACGGAAGTGAGAGGTGCAGCAGGGTCTGGGACGGCGGCAAGAATCTTGGACTTCATAATTGCAGGGTCGCCATTTTTGTTGCTTGCCTTGGCAGCCTTGCGCTGCCGCGAAGCTTGAACAGCACTGTTGGTTTGGTTGGTTGTAGCCTTTTAAAAGAGATGCAGTTGTACATACTCTGTCTCGAAGAAGTGATCACGGTCTGCGGACTGCATTTTTATGATCAGGATAAATACGTGTTATAGCAACAGTTCCTGGTGCTGAGACACAATATGAGTCCCTGTCGTAGATGTTGAGCTTGTCGTGAGTATAGCTTGTGATATTATCTCTTGATCTAGGTTAGGTTAGTAGGCAACCATAAAAGAGTTGGAGAACTTAAGATTTAGGTGGGAGTTAAATTTTAGTGGAGCTATCCCCTGTAACGGCGCGGGGTCTTTCCGCGGGGCGACTTTAATTGCGACGCGCTCAGACGCGTCTCCCAAGAAACGCCTGTCCCATTTCTAAACCAACCATCACCCATCATCGATCGCGCTTTTTCCTATCATAGCTAATACTCCATTGCTCGTTGATTTGAACGACTAGAAGAACATCATATCGACGATCATGGACTCGACAATCGCCCCTAAACCACGGCCTCGGCCCGCCCATACACAAGGAACTACTCGCTGCGCCTACACTCCCGATGGAACTCGTCTCGTCACAGTCGGCTCCAACAACACGATTCGTCTCTACAAAACAGGATCTGATGGAGAACCGATCAATATCGACGATTGCCAGGAACAGAACATGGCTGTTGCCGCTGGCGACGAATTCTTTGTTGTTGGATCCGAGGACGGCACCGTCAGTTTATACTCCCTCGAGACACATACCTTTGAACGCTTTCTTACTCGAACTGTCCTGCCAATTCGCGATGTTGCATTGTCTAGTGATCGTCAATGGTGCGCTGTGGCAAGTGATGAGTTGAGCGTCAAGATTGTAAACACAAAGGACATCACACAGGTCAAGCAACTTCGAGAGCATGCCCGCGCTGTACGAAATGTCAGCTTCGATCCTCAAGGGCGATTGGTTGCGCTTTCTGGAATCGATGGAATCGTTTACGTATATTCTCTCACAGCTGAAGAGCCAGAGCTGATTCGAAAGGTGGATGGTATCATTGGTGCTATCTACGGAGATAGCGAGACGTCAACATGTGTTGCATGGCATCCAGATGGGAGAGCATTTGCCGTACCGACACCCGTTAAAGACATCCAGATCATCTCCAAGAATGATTGGGAGAAGCAAAGAACTTTCGCCAATGGACATTTGGCTGATATTACTGCCATAGCCTGGTCACCCAATGGTGCCTTGTTGGCGTCAGCGAGCAAAGACGGAAAGGTCATCGTCTGGGAAACCAAGACACAGTCCGTCATTGCAAGATACGACTACTCTAATGTCATCGACATTGCGTGGCACCCTACCAAGAACATTGTGTCCTTCACGACCACAGATGGTGAAGTCTACATCTACCCAGACTTCCTAACAGACCAGTTCTCGCCCCTTTTGAAACTGGCCACACAACCTGCCCCCTTCATCCACGACCCCCTTGCCGAGTTATCTGCGAATCGAAGACCGCCTCCAGTCAACGGTCAGAAGCAACAAGGTCTGCCAACGAGACCCAGAAGGGAGTCACTTGGAAGTCTCGACTCATTTTTGGAAGGCGGAGATGGATACGGTGATGATGACTTCGTGGAGGATGATGACGGTGCCGGGTACACTGTCGGGCAAGGTCAGAAACGAGCTCGAGACGGCGATGATGTCTACGGCACCTCAAATAAGCGTCGCCATATGCTTGAGCCGCAATACCACGAAGCATTTCAACCAGGGGCGACTCCCTGGCGAGGGAACCGCAAGTACCTTTGTCTGAACCTGATTGGTTTTGTCTGGACAGTCGATCAGGACTCACACCACACTGTTACAGTTGAGTTCTACGATCACGAACTCCATCGAGACTTTCACTTTAGCGATACCTTCCTCTACGATAAGGCCTGCTTGGCCGAGCATGGCACACTCTTCACATGCCCACCTAAAGATGATGCCCCTGCAGTCATATTTTATCGACCACACGAGACATGGACGCAACGACATGACTGGCGCATCGAATTACCCAAGGACGAAGCTGTGACGGCCATGTCCTTGAGTGAGTCTTTTATTACAGTCACAACCAGCGCCAACTACGTCCGAGTATACACCCTATTCGGCATGCCATATCGCGTATATCGACCCAAGAGCACACCAATGGTGACATGTGCAAGCTGGAGGGATTACGTATTGACTATGGGCAACGGACCCATGGGCGCGGATGGTAACACTCGCCTTCTGTACAGCATTGAGAATGTCAAGAGAGATAAGATTTGCCAGAATGAGGATACAGTAGCACTGCCCGAGGGCGCCACACTGAAGAGCGTCTTCTTCTCGGACAATGGTGTAAGTTTTCTCTATAGGACTGATTAGAAGGAACCGGACTGACCATGATCTAGGACCCCTGTATCTACGACTCAACAGGCACTCTGCTTACACTTCTTCACTGGCGACAGCCTTCAAGGGCATCATGGGTGCCCCTTTTAGACACAAAATTGATGGAACGTCTAGCATCAGGTCGCAAGAACGAGTCCTACTTCCCTATTGCAGTGGCCGATAACAAGTTCCACTGCATCATTCTCAAGGGTGGTGACCAGTACCCCTATTTCCCTCGTCCACTTCTGTCTGAGTTCGATTTCTCTATCCCTATAGCATCAGCACCTAAAGCCTCGAAGCGAAAAGCTCGAGAAGGATCTGAGGATCTTGACATGGCCGATGGCGATGAAGATAAGGACGATGAAGAGGATGGTTCTTCAGAAACTCGCAAGCTCGAGCAGCAGTTCATGCTTCATAATGTGAAGGCAGCTCAGCTCCGAGATCTCATGGAGGCTACGTCAGGCAGCCACACACTACGCTCGCAGCTCTCACGCCTTGAACTCGATATCGACAAGACTCTTCTGCAACTCCTGGCGGTTGAGTGTCGTGAAGGTGAAGAGCGAGGTATGCGGGCGCTGGAGATGGTACAGCTCATGCGGGATCGTACAGGCCGCATGATGGAGGCTGCTGGTAGAGTGGCAGAGAGATATGGAAGGACGATATTGGGAGAAAAGATTCGCGAGGTCGGTGAGAAACGGGTTGGAGGACTGGAAGATGATGACTTTCCATAATGTCATATGTGACTCTGGATGAGGCCGTAATGTGGATTTAGATCATATGTAGCATTGGAGCAACCTAGGATCTTGCATTCGGGTTCGAACATGACAGTTAATGAATATCATATATCAAGGAAGACTAATTAATTATCTCTGCATTTCAGCCTTTGTTGTTGCTATCACTACAGAATCACGGCTTTGATATGAAGTGAGTGATGGTCTCATCCTTCCATTACAACTGGTTGGAAGCAGACTCATCATGTAATTCAATGTCTCAATAGGACACTGCACTGCTAATCAAGATCGTTGCCGACTTATATTCCGGACACTGCTGATATGCCTACTTAACCTAGTGGAGGCAAGAAAACCTGGGCACTATATCCTAAGTGGTGAGAAGACTTAGGTAAGTTTAGTATATCTCGATGGACATTTCGACCAGTGTGCTTAACGCCAGAAGTTCTCTCACTCCCCGGACACAACCTATTTCTCACACCCATTGAAACGATGGCGAGTCATGATAACTTCGGATATATATGGGAACTAGAACTGCTACGTGCTTCGAAATTGCCACTGACCGAGCTTCCTCAAACAGCTACATATGTATATCTAAGACTTGTATTCACATTAGGCCAGTATATCAAAAATTCACGATATAGTCAACTGATTCTGTGCCCAAACGGAATTAACATTCAGGGGTTGATAGTTGTTGTCAATACATGAATGTACCATGCCGAGAATTTCTAATCATATCAAAATTTTGCTCTCCCCTTGTGGAAATGCGACGGATGTTGTACCCGCGGGAGTCGATGTCGATCATGACACCCTGAAAGTTTTGACTTTTTTTTTTCTCCCGTCAGCAAGCAACGTTGAACTGTCGGAGATACAGTACACGCAACGTCTGCTAGGCGTGGCTTCGTACCCGGTCCGGCCGAAAGAGAAGGAATTTCAAAAGAAGGAATAAATCGTGAACAGAGATTTTTCTGTTGACATGGAAGGCGTCATGGATAGAGTAACATCGTTGGTGTGCACGGGTTCAGTGTCAAACAATAGTGTCTTGGTCTTTGGTGAACCAGGTATTGCAGCAAAATCAACTGCCGAAGACCCAGTAAAGCTAGCCTTTTACTAGCATGTGAGTCGCAAACATGTTGATTCCCTGTAGAAATTCCGAGCAAACGGCTCAAAGGTCGGATATGGCGAGCGTCAAAGGCATTTCGGCCGGAGGCGTCCTTCCAAAAAGGTCGAGCTAATACCGACGGACAGGGTCAAATTTCGAATACGGCCCATATCAGCATAAGTTTGAAGTGAAAGCGGAGTGGCTCAGGTACGCGGCGGATAATCAAGTGCCATACAACCTGCCATCGGAAGAACCGATGTTGTCCCTTGGAGCGTTCTCGAACACTTCGATAACCACAGAACCTGTTAGCGCTCACGCAGTTTCTGTCGTGCATAACACGGCCAACTTCACGTTGGTAATTGGTACTACAGCATTTCCAACACTAAGGAGTGACGTGCGCTGCCCTGTCATCCATGTCCTCGGGTTTTGAACATGAGCCGAAATGCATCCCTGTTTCAGCCCGTTCCCCTTTTATTATCATCCCGTTTCGGACAGCGCGCCATAGCAATGCTTGACGCCCGATGAGAAGAGTTGAACAAGTATATTACAAGATAAGCAGTCATGATTTCATGCGTAATCTGGGAAAACGTTAACCGTGTCCTGAATCGCGAATGCCTAGCTAGATGCCACTAGTCAGTCATCATAGATTGTAGCTCGATATGCTGGGATCTTGCATCAGGGGACGGGACGATCTGGTCGTGCAAACTGGGGAAGTGATAGACGCTTTGCTTTTTGTACTGGGCCTGAGACGCATCAAGTATCACAGAGTTGATGAGCGCAGTCCAAGAAAAGGACAAACTGTTCTACGGATGAGAACCACTTAGTATGGATCTAAGGTTATACCAGATCCTGCATTCTCATTAGTTCAGTGTCTCATCAAATAACAATACATCACATTGCGAGAGCAACTGACAGAAGATTCAGTACACGTTTCTGCGTAGTTCCTGTGCCCTAATATTTATCAAGGCAAAATGCCAGAACTGCAATTCAAGCCTCCAACTGGGTGGTACGTAGTCTGGTGGTTCCGAGTTCTGCCCGCACAGATCATGAGAGACCGAACATTATCGGGTTGCCGTTGAAGTCGGCCCTACGACAACTCCCTGCAGCAGAAGCCTTACATATGAGCTCCTCCTCTGACACAGGGGACTTGCATTCTAAAAATGCTGCTAAAAAAGACCCAATTCATCGGTCCGAGGCTTGGCATCCCACTCTTTTCGGGATGGTGGTCTGTGATGAGTTTTTGGGTTCACTGGCTGAAGCTGGTGGCGAACCGGCGTCAAATCTTAAATTGTCTGAAGTCAGGTTCGAGCTGTGGTTTGCTCACTGTAGGGGCTTGTGGCTCTGAGATGGAGGCCTTGAATGCAGTGGTGTTGCCATTTGGTACACTTTACCTAAGTTACGGGCCTGTTGTGGAACGCTCCCACGATTAACCAAAACCTGTATTATTGAAAATTTGAAAATGGACAGGGCGACGTTGTTGAGTTGTTGGTTCTTCAAAACTGCTAATGTCGTGAAGCTCAACATTGAAGCAGATGCATGAGGTTGAGAGCTGTACTGGCATTGATTGGTTGCCGATATCAGAACATATTGTAAAGTCGGGGGCGTGTACAGTTTACATGAGTCAAGAGCCTGTGACTTTTAACTCAATAGCTGCCTGCAGTGAACCCTGTAGATTATTAACATTTGGAAATAAGGTCAAATTGCTGTCTATCAAATTCAATCTGGTCAGGGACAAATGACCTTGGTAGGCGAAACGGGGATAAGCAGCCTATCAAAGCTTGATCTGTACTGGTCAACACGTTTATTAGTCCCCTATAATCGAGATATCAGCCGGAGTTGGAGTTCACAAGTTCGGTTTCCCTTTGAAGCTGAAAATTTTTCATTCCGTGGTTGTCACTGGCTCTCGCTATGACCGAAGCTAGAGATCATGGGCATGAGGCGGGAATGTTTTCGGGACTGGGCAGCCTAGACAGCATAGTGTAGTATAGGACGCATTCAAATTGAATGAGAACGAGTCATCATCTTGTCGCAAATCGCCAGCTCGGTTATGTTCAACCGTTGATGATGCTACATACCTGTTGCGGGGAAAGCTGATGCATTAACGGCATTTGTTCAAAAGCCGGTCGATGATATTCGCAAAGACCCATGTGCCCCCATTTGACAACAAACTTAAAACGTCAACCTGTTGGATCTGTGAAGTTGTTATACGAGAAACTGGTTGATCGGGATGATCTACAAGTAGAACACAGTGAAATAAACGATTGCGATGTGCTTGGAGTGTTGCTGGTGTTTGCCCATGCTTAGCAAGCTGTGGAACGTTAGAGAGCCTAATCCAAGAAGAGAGGATTAAAATCCACTTATCAGGCGTCGTTCTGAGAATAGTTACTCAAGGAACCTCAAGAGAACACGCGAAGAAATTTTGATTGCCCGTTTTAGAATCAAGCTTAGAACCTGTCAAACGACAAGGTTCCAGGTTTCGGACGCTGTGGGCAACGGTCGGTCTCCGTCGGCCGTTGACAGAGAACGTGGAAGTTTGCTTTTTGGATCCCGCTTTGATCCCCTGGCTTTTGGTTTTTTTTTCGTCTGGTCCTGGCCTGAATACTAGCTAGGGGAAGTTGTCCGAGATGCAGCCATAGATTTGCTTGTTGAGGCCAACAGACGCCATCGCCAAGGTTCGACTAGCGGAGAGAGCTAAGGCCCTTGATCACAGTTGAAGTGGCTCGCGGATCGTCATAACTTCGACAAACTGTCTGCAGGGATACATAATTTCTGACTCTGTCAGCTTGAATCAGTCCTGAAAGCCTCACCTTAAAGATTCGGGTCTAACACAGGAGATTGGATGCTGAAGCGTCGTAAACTTTGCATGTTTCATTGCAGATGAGGAGTGGAAGTGGAGGTGTAAGCTCACGCTCTCGTCTTTGAATGGACGTGATGGCTGAGTTCGGTATTAGCGTTAAGAAGCATCCAAGCCAAGTTGTACCTTACAACGGGAAGGAAGCACGGGACACGGCCGCACGGGCGACGGACCACGGAGTAGAAGCCGGACCACGGGCAGGAAAGCACGGAGCACACAGAGGTCTTGCCTGATAGGTTGGAGAACTTTGGGAGAAAGTGCACCTCCACTGTCTCCTGCCCAGCTAGGAAATCAGAGACTGCTTTTAAGGACTTTCAGTAAAGCCAATGTTTAGCACCTGCCAATGACAAAGCCAAGAGGAACAAAAGAACCTCACGTAGCCCGACGAAAGGGAAGGAGCATAATGGTAATCTCGAATGAGAGACGAGAATCATGTGACCACTTCTAACATCCCGTCTGTCTGTGCCTGCATTAGTTAAGTTCAAAGTCAAAGCAAAGCAAAGCAAAGCACACCACCAAGTTATCCATTCCTACCTAGAGGCCATTCATCAGAGACGAAGAGGTTCTAATACAACATGCACAATTATTGGAACCCCTTTCATTCGTTCAACCACCAACACAAACTCTTCGGTTACCATTTGCGGAAACTGTACCCAGCTGGACAAGGGTCGACCAACAGGGAGACTTGTTGAGCCAGGCTACCTAGTATCAGGGTCATCCGGGCCGTCCATGTTGATTCAGATCCATTCCCCATTTACCCAACCGGTTCACTGCTAGAACCCGCCATCTCTTCTCTTCGATGCACTATCTCGCGATCCTGGAGAGGACTTCTATCAAGTGCTGCAACGTCACCCTCACCGTGGTACCACATGCGGAGCCCTGCCATGCTTAAGAACTAGCAGAGGGTCCGAGCAAATATTGACCTGAGATGGTGATACTCCTTACAGAGTACGGAGTATTGCTTCTTGTATCCCGTAATTACGAATTTTGATGAAGACTAGCGGTTTATTACAGAGTCCAGAGAAGAGCATTCTGTACGCCCAATGACGATCGATGCCTTCCACATGTTGCTATTGGTTCATTATCACCAACCATAGAACTATTGCTTCTTATGGCATGGACAACGACCATGCACAACCTTTCCGATCTCGCAACGCGGCTTTGCTTCCGACTTAATGATCGACCCTCAGAGACCCATCATATGCAGCAACGTTGAGGCTTTTTCTATGGTATTTGACCACGAGGCTCTCGGATTCAGGGACGGAGAAAGGGAAACTTTTTGAGCTCCTGATACGGACGATCAATATAGTACCAAGTCACGAGCCACACCTTATAATCTTCAACATTTCCACACGCACACTCGCTGCATCCATTGGTACATCGTGCATCTACCGATACAGAAAAAATGGTCTAGGCCATTATTGACTGCTGCAACATACCTGAATTCCGTCTTTCTTTCTTTTCTGGTATTGTCGATGCCCCTTGAGACACCCTCTTCGGGCCATCGAGGCTGGGCGCCACACAACGCACTTTGCCTCCCGGCGTTTCCAGACGCCAGGCTGCCACACCATGTATGAGAGAAGCGGCATGGCGTCGTAGAAAGGATGTTGAATGTTCCGGGCCCTTCTTCAGGTAAGCTTTATCTTGCCATCTCCGGTACCGTTTGGAGCAACTCTCTCTGACGGGTTCTTTATCCCAGATCTGTCGCCGAAGCCGCCACTAGATTTCGGGGACTGTGCAAGCGGGTGTTGATCTTGGCGGCGCTATACCGGCTTCTACCATTGTTCCATCTACTAGACATGTCAAAGTCTTGGTTGTCGCACTGAGACGATTGATGAGTTCCTTCAGCCTGGGCGCTGGAGCTTCATTCCAATGATGGGGCCATGATGGATTATGCCATTACTTGTGGCAGTGATCCAGAACCACGGATGGCTGCATTTGGCAGAAGTGAGACGTCTGTCTTTCAGCTTGTCACTGCAGTTGAAATGTGTTCCAAACGGTGGTAGCATTAGAAACCAAGTTGCCGTACTTTGTAAATTCCGTTCCTGGGCGTGGGACACATGGAGTGAGTATAAGGTAAGGGTCTGAAGGAAAGGGTGCAACAATCGATGCACGCTCATGCGGGTGAGGGGGGTGTCCAGAAGGCTAGAGGCTGGAGTTGGTGTGGGTGGGCTTCTCTTGGAGACTCAACTCATTGCTTTCGATTGGATCTCAGCTGGGCTAACCTACATACTCTCCTCCGTAGGTAGCCATGAATGTCATCCCCATCCCCATTCTATCTCCATGGACTCCTTGCTAGCCATGCCCCCAAATTTCCAACCCCGGCGCATGGATCCAGTTGATATTGATCGCATCGGATTCCTTGCAGTTCCAGAAAAAGAAATCAGTCCTGCCAGCAGTTTGCCGGGCTTCTTTCTCTCCTCTCCTCCTCCTGTCTTTCTTTCTGTCTGTCTTTTTCGAGACCTTCTGTCAACAGTACCTTGCAACTTTCCTACCTATCCGCTATCCTTACACATAACCATTGACTCGGGTTTAGCTAGAGCTTCTTTGCTCCCTGCCTTAACTCCCGTGCAACCACTTTCACTACCCACCAGCAGGTACATTCCCGTCTGTTCCTCACAGTGCACAGAAGCTGTTTTCTGGCGCTCAGCCCTTTTACCTACTCCGACCGCCACTCGCCAATCTTTTTTTCGGCCCTGTCCTGAACTGAGAGCTCTCCCCGCTTGTTCCCACGCAGGTGTCATCGCTAGCAGCAGCCCTGACGATTCGTCAGTTGTGCATTACTGGACGGGACAGCTTCGACTCCAGGGTTGATCCAAACCTAACTAAGAGTTCTTCATCAAGGCAGCCAAAACGTTTGATCATCGCGGCATCGCCGAGCTGTATCGAACGCTATCAAGGATCTGTCCAGTGTTTCGTCTATCTTGACGTCCCTGCGGTGGTTTTGCCCTTTGTCCGAGCAACCTATCATCTGGCCGTGGTGCCAAGATAGACTCAGCGACAAATCTCGCCTTCCCCCCCCCGCCTTCTAGAAGGTGGACGAGAGCCCTGAAAAGGCCCCTATGCGAGGCTGATCAGCAGCAACTATCCTAACCAGGGTGTCACCTAAAACCAACACTAACCTTAGTGACCGACCTCCCTAAAGCACTTGGCTTGGGGTTTGAGAGCTTGTGGTCTTGGCCAGTCTAACTACTTCGACCAACGGCCAAGAAGAACCTGGCGGGCCCAGCTGCAAATCGACGTTCTTGTCTGGGCTATTACCACATCCCATTCTGTCGTTCGTTCTCCTGTCACCTTTCTCTTTTCCAAGCCCAGGCCGCTGCGCATTTCGCCTACATACGCCGGGAAGCGCTTGAACATACAGAGAGTACTTGGGCTGAGTTGAGCTGCGCTGCGCGACATCAACCACTGACTCGTTTTTGCGCCCTGAGAATGAGGTAAGCGTTTAAAGACTTCACTCTGTTGTTTGTGTCTGCACAGTCCATTCCGCGCCCATTGATCGCATTGTATCGCATCACGTCGCGAGTTGCCTATCTCATGCACAGTATGGTACATCTCTCTTTCAAGACCGGCTCCGATCCCGACTCCGCTACCACTCTCCATCGCCTCCTCCCCCGTTGTCTCTCGGCTTGTGATCCACAGTCTCGCATCCGCGATACCGTCTCTGTCTCCGGGTTCTCTTCGCTTTACAAAGCTTTACCTTACCTTACCTTACCTTACCTCACCTCACCTCACCTTACTCTTTTCCTTTCCTTCGTTGTCGTCTCAAAGTTTAGCCGCTACACACCCTCTTTCCTTCACACCCCATCCGCCGGCCTTGTGCTCACCCTCCTGCATACTTTACTTTCCTTTCCTACATCTAACTTATGTACTCCATCTTTTAACCACCCCGTTTCCTTCCGTCCTCGCTTGTTGTTCGCTTCTCGCATCTTTCGTTTCTTCAAGAGATAGCAAGCACTGTCGACCCAGATCCCGGCTCGTCTGTACATACATGACCCTTCTTGTCGACTAATCATCATGGCTACAGCGCACATGGCCGTCAGGACTGAGACCTTCCCACATTCGAATCCAATTCCCCATAGTGAGTCAATGGGTGCTCGCATTATTCCCATACCAACTCCCACGATCAAGATGTCTCCTCCAAGCAACGGCGATCCCATGGAGATCACATCACCTGCGCCATCCTCTACTGGCAACAACAACTCCGATTCCGATGCCAACGGCAAATCCAACGATCGACCCAAGAACTCTCCCGCTCCCGATTCCAACAATGTCGCAAACAATAATGCCAATAATTCCAATAGCATGCCTGCGCCCCCGCCGGCTGCTGCTGCTGTACACCAGCCCAAAATCGTACAGACAGCCTTCATCCACAAGCTCTACAAGTGAGACCGCGCCGCCAAGCTTTTCACGATAGCTTGCTAACGTAGTGACAGCATGCTGGAAGATCCCAATATTCAACACTTGATTTCATGGTCTGCGAGCGCTGAAAGCTTCGTCATGTCGCCCTCGGCCGACTTCTCAAAAGTTCTCTCGTGCGTCCAACACATTCACCAGTTGGCTTCTTTGCACTCGACTAATGCCTCCTAGTCAGTATTTCAAACATACCAATATCTCATCATTCGTGAGACAGCTCAACATGTACGGTTTTCACAAGGGTGAGTAATAGAGCATACACGAATTGCGAGTAAGCGCATTGGCTAACTTGCACAAAGAACGCGATGTTTTTCACACTGGAAATCCTGATACCACGCTATGGGAATTCAAGCATGGCAACGGGAATTTCAAGCGTGGTGACCTAGTAGGTCTACGTGAGATCAAGCGCCGAGCCAGCCGACATGCTTTGGTGCACCGCGAGAGCAACTATACCAAACCTGCAGCATCCCAGCCAGGCACTCCAGCCGAGCCTGTACCTATCCCACCAGACAGCGCTGATGCTCGAATGCTTAATATTGAGCATACGCTCTTCGACTTGAGTAATCGCCTGCAGAGGAGCGAAGAGGCAGCTCATTATATGCATGTCAAGAGCCAAGCCGCGATGGACACGGTCAATCGACTTCTTCACTTCAATCAGGAGCTTTCAAGACATATGCTGTCTCTTGTTCCGGCCGAGAGTCCCCTGTCTCGTGAAGGTGTGTATTCCTATATTAAAACGCGAACGATAGCTAACGTTGACTTGAGTCATTATTTTACAAGGCGAGATGCAAAGGCAGGCTGAAGTGCTTCGGACACTCGACGAGCCACCCCAGGAGGCACCATATACCGGCCGGCAGCAGTATTTTGCGAACGTCGAGAACGCCCCAGTATCACCCAGACAGCTTGCCCAGGACGACCAGAGACGAGGCCCTGCTTTAGGCGTCCCTCCCGCACGCGGTCAGAACTTTTATAAGCCACCAGTTCCTTCCAACCTATCTAGCAGCACTCGCAGGCCATATGGCTCCATTAGCGGAAGCAGTACTACACAGTCGTCCCCATTACGCACAGGACCGCCTCCACCGCCTCCCGCTCCTCATCCTCTATCCAATGTTGAGACTGTTCCCGGCCCCGGCAGTCTGGCCCGTCGTCACACTGCAGCCGATATTCGAGCACATGGCTGGCAACCAGCACCCTCTCCCTTCAGCACTGGCGCACCCTCTGGAGCATGGCCCCCTTCGCCTAGCCGTGTAGCCCCAGAAGACCAACGGATCAGAGACTCATTTTCAACATACTCGTTGCAAGCTGCGTCCCAAACACACCCTCACTCACGCCCAACAACGCCCCCACCCCCATTTGCGAATGGCGCTGGCGGTGGCTCTGACACGTTTGGTGGCTGGTCATGGGGATCTGCTGGCCGTGAGAACAAAAACCTTGCCGTGAAAGATCATTCAGCCCCCCCTACTCGAAGGGGGAGCATGGCTCATATCCTCAATCCCAGTGATACTGCCGAGCGATCAGATGAGGACGAGGACCCCCGAGGTGACGACGACAGGAAGCGAAAGCGAATGCAGTAAATCACACATTTAATACTGATTTCACTGTGGGACCTTGAACCAAACTATGGACAACCAACTTCGACACATCATATACGTACATACACATACACGGGCTTTGTACATGGATACTTACTTTCCCTTCATCGGCATCACATTAGCCCATAAACATACTTGGATTTTGATGGCGAAGAGACCGCCCACTTGGAGTATAGGAGGACATCGGATAGCTGGCTAGAACACGATCACGGAGGCTTTCATCATTACGAGCGCAAGCATAGCAGGATACCATGGCGGGCATTTTGTTTAATCCCATGGAAATCATTCGTCCTTGTCGAGAGGAAGGGGGACAGATTTTGGCACACCTAAGAGATGGAAGTTGTATCTTGGGAGGAGTTGCATGGTTGGTGCATGTATATACCATCAGAAGACAATACTATTCTAAACAAGTCAAATGTGGTCTTAATGTCTCCCTTCTGTGAAATGATGTCGTCAAGTCTTTATGCCTGTATTGGATGGGTATCTTGATACGAAACTGATATAAGCGTTCTGCCTCTCACTCTGCTACCGCAGGTGCTATCTTTTGCTTCTTCTTGTTCTTGTTCTTGCTCTTCTTCTTCCGTTTCTTTTGTGTCTGCCCATCCCCTGAACTAGGATCATCATGTGTTGCAGTGTCCTTCATATCCACATCCACCTCAGGCTCTCCTCCGTTTTCGTTCTTCTCCTTATCCCCAATTGTAACAGGAGCAGTCGGATTCTCAGACTCCGGCTCTGGTTCAACCTCCTTCTCCTTTCGAGGCCTCTTTCTTTTGCCTAGCGCACTTCGTCCAGCTTCATCCTCACTCTCACTCTCCTCAGCCTTCTTCTTGAGATTGCCCTTGGCATCTCTGTTCAATCTGCCCCTTAGCATTCTCTCCTCTTTTGAATTTGCAAACTTTTTAACGTCTTTTTTCTCAGGAACATAGCCTAGTCCTTCGTTTGGTCGTGCGCCACGGGTAAGATCGTCATCGTTGTCGAGCGGTACAGTACGTTGCTTGCGCGGTAGATCTCGAGTAAGGGGCATAGATTTTCCTATGGATGTCCTGGAGGCGAGGAGGAGTGAGAGTGTGTTTGCGATCGCATCGCGGTTCGTTGCGACTGGGAATGGTTGAGGTGGTTCAGGTGCCATTGTGCCTTTTGTCGCCATCAGTTGTGACAATGATAGCGAGTGCAATCCGAAGAAGACTGCGTAGAAAAGCCCTTGAAATAGTTAGGGATGTGGTGATATTTGGGGTTGATGGAGAGTTTCTGGCAGAATAATTTCACATGCAACAAAAAATGCGGGTGCTTGCTTGTCTTAGAGTGGGGCGCCAAGGTCAATATAGTTATTTTGTACTCCGTATGGGGGTTTCATATAAAATATGGATGCCGTAACTTTTTTCTACCCACTGTATCGCTCTCAGGTTCTGGTACCGGTGTCCCTGATGAGAACTTCAACTTCTGCAACGATGACATGAACCTAACAGTGAGTGACATGAGAGTTCATTTACGTTACATAAGGTGCGTTGATTGAAGAACAAAATCGGGCTTGAATATTTTACTGTCTTGTAAGAAGTTTAGAAGATATATATACGAGAATTAACTAAGATTAGGAAATTACACAATCTCTATCTTGCAACTGTGATAATACTTTTGGTCATAAATTCGTAAACGTAAAGAGCCATACCAATCGCCGCACCCCAAAACAAGTCATTAGTAGCTAGCCGTCGTATCTCTCAAGCTGAGAACGTAAGGTAGATCTGTCGAGTCGTGCCGTGTCGCAAGTCGAATAACAGACCCTGAGCTAGCTGATGACTTGGATCGAAGGCTGGAGGTTGATGGTTGGCTCATGGGGTAATGAGGCCGACTTCGAGCAAGACTATTATTGCTAAGTCTTCGTGATATAGATCCTGGCCCTGTAAATCCGCTCCTCACGCTGTTAGGAGCAGTCTCATAAACGTTCCAGGTATTCGTGGATGGTTGGCGCCTTATTCGAGCAGAGCTGCTGATACTAGCGTCTGAGGGAGCCAAATTACTGCGCGACGTGCTTAGCCTTGATCTAGCATCGTCATCGCCATCGGTAGAGGGTGAAGATGTATCATCTTGTTCGTCCAAAATATCTGGATCCAGGGGTTCCATGGCGCGAAGAATCTCGGCAAAAAGATGCATAAGCTCCTTAAACTGAGCATTGGAAATTGGTCGATTCGAGAAGCGTGCGTATTCGTAATGTGAAAGAAATTCGATAGTGGTTGAATCCATCTCGATGACCCCCAACTCAGCCAGGTGGACTACGTAATCGCGAAGGCTCATATTGGCGGTTCGCTGCAAAAGAGCTACAGCGTCTGAGTCCAGCAAAGGCGGGTTCGTATCGGAGGTCGGGTCAGGAGGTGCAAGAGTCAAAGCCTTGCCCTCGATCAAATTAGGCAGCTCTGAAAGGACAGCGTTGTACTCGAGGTTCGGTAAATCCGGAGCGTTGGGTGAGGACCATCCATAATGTTCTATATCACCCCAAACAGGCTTTTTACGAGGAATCACCACGACCAATTCCTCCGCCGGACCACTGGGACCATCAAAACCCAGCTTCACCCTTGTTTCGACAGTTTCATCGTCCGGTGCCGTGTTGTCTGTTTGAAGCCTGGGGCGCGATTCGTATGCGATTGATGCGCTTCGCCCGAGACCCAGCGCAATTACTTTATAGACAGCCGAGCGAAGATCCCCCTTCTCGATTGGTACCCATCCTTTTGGTATCGACCCAAGATCGGTCTTGTTGATATATAGACGGGTGATAAAGACGAAGGAAATAATGACAATGGCGAGAACGTAAGCGGCGGCGACGATCCAGATGTTGTAGAGCTGTCGATTTTGGAACGAGCGATGAATGGCGTCGGCAGGGGTAGATATTAGCAGTCCTAGAAGACAGACGTAGAGAAGAAGGTAGAGAGTTCGATAGACGATGTGGGCGACAAGCTGTCGATGAGAAACGGGAGACGCCATATTCCTAGTCCATGGGCACAAGAAAGCCGCAGTTGCGAATGCGCTGCGCTGCGATGCTACCAAGGCCGCTATGACCGGGATCGTGAGTATAGTAAGAAAAGGGATGAAGAGTGGGACATGACTGGGTTAAAGAAGAAGCTGAACGAGTGAATGAAGATACTACAGTGAGTAAGTGGTGTCACTGTAGTTGTTGAGGGGGTTGGGTTGAGAATGGCATGCCCAAAAGGCGAACCTTTTTGGTGATGATGCGATTGATGTAACCAGAGTTGGACAGAAAGAGGTTGGCAGTTGGCAAGGACCCTTGGTGTTACAGTACGTTTTGAGCGCGGGTACTGTGTTTTGATACGGTACAACTGCGGCCCCACCATCTTTAATTGCACTGCATTAGCTTCAACATGTGAAGAAGCTCCTGCAATAAATACATATACTATTATTAGAGATCCATGGATATAATAATTGCTCAATTGCTTTTCTCGTGTTCCAAATTGCTACAATGGTATCATAATACATTAAGATCCTATCTGATATGCCTGTGTTTTACATCCTTTAACCTATCGCGCCACCTCTGCCATCTCAGACTTCTTTGCAGTCGCAGAAGCCTCCTTGGCCAAGCGAATATCAGTCAATGTCAGTCTAAGGTCGCTGCTATAAGGCTCGAATTTGGCCAGCACTTGTTGCAGAGCAGTCTCCAGAGCGTCCACAACTTCTTCCACCTCAGGGCTGACCCTCTTGCCCGACACATCAGTCCAGTGCAATGGGAACTGCAAGCGGAAGGCCTCCAGTTTTTTAATCACTGATGTGAAGGTTCGGATGATGCTTGGCACATCTCTGTGCACGTTGCCAAACTGATCTTCTGCCAAGCTGTGCACTGAGAGATGGCGAAGCACGCTTATCGCGTTGATGCAAAGCGTAGGCTCAGCGTATGGGGTACCCAGCACAGCAGCAGCAAATTGGGTTCGGAAATCTTGCTGGAAAAGGGCAGCCACAGTGTCTACCTCCATCATTTGAAGAGCCCAGTGTTCAAACTGGCTCTTTATGTGATCGGGAGCAACAAGTTCCTGCTGCTCCTTCGTCAAGACCCGGTCCTTGGCCTCTTTCCACGTCTTCTTCGCGATAGGGCTCAACTTGGACACAGGAGACTCGCCAGGGGATCGTGCGACCTGTCCCAATCGCTTCTCAACCTCATTTAGCATCGTCTTGGAAGACCCTCGACTGTTAAAGATGGGATCATCGCGAAGAGGGGCAGACACTCGCTGCTTGGGTTCCGGGGCCGGCGCAGCGGGTGGTGCATCAGGAGCCTTGCCGTAGGTATCGATTCGCGTCTCGATGGATTTGACCACTTCCATACAGATGGCGTAAACCTGGGACCACATAGGTCCATCCTTACGATCGATGTCTTCGTAGATAGCCTGTCGACGGGTCTCAAAGTCTTGCGCAATGATAGCAAGCTCCCACATCGCGAATGCCTAGATACGATTAGGAATGACCGCCAAACACGCGCGTGTGACAAATCTCACCTTGATAGAGAGTTTCTTGCTCTTAAGACCGTTCAAAAGACTGCCGTTGGGGTCCTTGGACTCAGAGGTAAGAGGCTTGCCGTTCTTCAGGGGCTCCTTGACCATGAATCTCGAGAAAGCAAAGTTACCAATATTCCATATCAAATGCACGAAAGTTCCAGCCTCTATGCACCGGAAAAGAAGCCAAAGATCACTCGGCCAACTAGGCGGGAGCATGTTGGTCTTTGGCAGGTTATAGAAGATGCGCAAGAACATAAGCGCCCATCCCCAGATGAAAGATCTTAGTATAGCGTAGTATAGAATCAAGGCGACAGGCAGCGCACTTGCAGCGCCGGAAAGAGAAGCGCCAAATGTTGCTGGCACTGCAGTGATCAGCAGCTTCAACGCGTCAGGCTGCTTCTCGTTCTTGCCCTTTGAGGATGCGAGGACCAGACGATCGGTGTCCTTTCGGTAATGGTTCAAGGTTTGCGTGATGGCACATGAGACCATGTACGCAAGCAAGAAGAGCGGCCTCTCGTTCAGTCTCGCACGGTCACCGCTGAAGTACGTGATCCAAGAGAGGTTTGCCGCCTTGGGCATTGCCCAAAGGAACACATGGCTAAACAGCAGGCTGGAGAAGCCATACCAAAACAAAGTCTCGTATGTTTGAAGCTGGGTGATGGTGTTGCGAAGGGTCTGGAAGCCGGGGCCAGTGGTTCGTAGGCCAACGTGGTAGTTTGCTATTCGGAGAACGACGATCGCAAGGCCACATGTGAAGATGAAGGCGGTTCGTATGCCAACAGGGCCAATTGGAAACCAAGACCAAAAGTCTAAATAATGAGATTTAGTGTCGGCGTCAATGAAAAGTTAAAGGAATTCGACTCACAAGATTTCCAACCGTCAAGGACGACCGCCAGCAAGTAGGACACAAGCAGCAAAACAGTCGCCGTAGAAGTGAATCGTCTGTGAAGAGCAGGCTGCAGGAAGTCCTTGTAAGGTGCTTTTCTAACCGTGGTAGGCGCCATCTTGACAGCGCATCCCAGGGATAAAGAAGAGCTCGAGATGTTGTTGGGCGATGATGTCGTGGGTTGATTCAAAGAGAGACTAAGGTAACAATGGAAGCTCTAGGCTCAAGCCCCAAGTAAATAATAAAAATCTCCAAGCAGCAACGAGTCGCTCGCAGAAACGCTAAGGTCCAAGCTCCGTCATTATCAGTCACGTGCTGATAGCGTCAGGACCGCCCGGACAACCTAAGACTGGTCTAAATACAGAGTAAAAAAAAAGATATTAGGACTTTGACCCTAAAGATAAAAATATTTAGGTAGTTCAGCCTAGTCTTAGGGGACTTTATACTGAGTTCACCTTGATAACTTCTTCTAATTACTGTCTAAGCTTTCTTGTTCTGCTGGCCTGTTCTAGAAAGTCAGAAGGTGGCTGAGGTTTCAT
>JABSTL010000235.1:0-130965 GCA_013759095.1 Fusarium sp. NRRL 29148
TATAATAGAGTGCCCGTATATCTCAATCATATAAGTTTCTCTTAAAATATTGAAGTATTTCGCTATCTTGGCCAGGCAGCAGTAACAGCGTAGTATTGAACGCGGAAGCGCCGTCCTCTCAATGTTGAGGCGACTAATGCCCTTCCCATATACGAATATCCCGTAATGAATAACTGATCAGCCAGTCCATAAACTAATGCAGGCCGTGAGAAACAGTTAAATTAGCCAGGGTGCCTTGGTCACGAGAGGTCTCAGAGACGCGATCGTCAACCAATACAATGCGGTTTCGGTCAGTCTCTTGTAGGCTGCGGCTGAACTTCTAGCATACCTGATCCTTGTGCCAAGATAACCTCTTCCGCACCAGATATGAGCGTTGTCACTGTATTAGCCAATGATGGTTCAGCGGGCATGCAAGTTTTTTGTCCAATTCCGCTCTCTCAAGTCTTCTCTTTGAGAGTCGACATCTTCAACACCAGCATTTCAACCACTGATGATAGATAATCCTTCACTGGAAGGCCTACTAGCTATTTAATTTCTCAGTTATCCTTTGCATATTGTCTGAGTTTCCACTGCCAGCTCTAAATGCCAGTCAAGCATCCTCCCACCCATCGAGGCACCTTGCAGACATGGCGGTATCATCTTCCATCGTGACTTCAATTATACCCGCCAACTTTATTCAGCTCGTGCAGTCTCTGGTCCCATCAGATCTTTATCTTCTCAGAAGAACCAATAGAAAAATTTCGCCCCTGGCATAAACATTAACGTACATGCATTGGCGTGTATGGCTTCGATGCAGATCTCCTCAAATTAGCTACGCCAGTTCCCGAGGGCAAGCAGGGACGAGAATAGATGAGATATGGTGTAAATATATGCCGCGATATGGGGGTACTAGTCATGACTGTGATGGCCTCTTATAGAGTTGATGTCCTGCTGTCAGTTGTGCGAGTAGTTTCGTTCTGTTAGCCAGGTCGGGTCCCATTGTTTCCACTTACACGTTCTCCTACCGTCTCCAGTTGGAGCAACACTAGCGATCATGTCTCAACTTCTCTCAGTCCTTCTCCTCTCTCTCCCTCTTGTACTCTCAGCAGAGTTTGAAAGTGTTACCATCAGTGCCAACCTCGACAACGTTGGCCACACATGTATCAGCAAGTGTCTCTACTACACCGTTCTGTCCGATATGGGCAGGGCTCTGGGGTGTGATGACCCCTATGATAACAACTGCTACTGCGCTACCGCCGTTGCATCTGCCAACAAAGCCGATGGCTTCATGTCCAAGTGTGCCACCTCACTGTGCTCAGCTGGGGTTCGCTCTCGAGACTTGACTTCCATGCAATCCTACTACGCTTCATACTGTATGGGTGCAGGCTTCACGCAACCTGGTGCTACTGAGTGGTACAATCCTGCTGAAGCTACAGAGGAACCAACGAATGAGCCTACCGCAGAGAGCAATGGTGACAGTAATGCGAGACCCAGTCGAACTGCCAACTTAGGTGGTGACGTGACTTCAACGCACATGACCATTGTCACACAAACGGCAGAGGATGGTGCTTCCAGAACGCAGGGTAAGTTCCTGCTGCTCATGGTGATGGTGCCTCTGCTGTTGCTTCAGGTCTTATTCCTGTGTGTGCCCTATCGAAAGCTCTTGCTAACATTCAGATCACTAGTAATCGTCGAAGCAACATCTACTTATTGGGTCAACTCGGACGGGTCTCTGGCATCATCCAAGAACGAAGATGATGGCACCTCCATTGTCAAGATTGGTGTTGGCGCCTCTGTATCAGTGGTAGTTATCGCTGCTGGTTTGTTTGCTTGGTGGTTCATCAGGCGAAGAAGACAACAAAAGACACAATACTCCCATACTACTCAACCACCCAGCGAAGTTACGACTGGCGGTGGTCCTGCTGTCGTGGCCTCTGGATCCCCTTCAACGCCTGAGAGGAGGGACACTCTACCAAGAAAGCCCGTCAGTGCTTCAACAATCTCTTCTGTTTCTCCTCTATCCAAGACCAACGAATTATCTGGTATCGGCGTTCAACGTGAACTTTCTGGGCGTGAAGCCCATCCCTTTCCCAACATGACACCCAGTCCGCCCATCCAAGTCTCAGGGCAACATGAGATGTCGGGTGAAGGATGGAGACCAAACTTGGAGATGGATATTCGTGATGCTCGTGTGGAAATGGCTGGTGAAGCAAGGCGTCCTAAGCTCCCAGGCTATACTAACTCAGCGAATGCGTACACGCCTCATGAGAGTGTTCAGCGATGGGAACTGCCTGATAACTCACGTCAGAGATAGGCTATAGGCTTTAACAGCCGTCATATATTGTTCTGTGTTCTCTCCTTCGTATTGGTCATTCCATTAAGCTCATTGTTCCTTTTCGGAGGTGGAGTCGCGCGCGGGAAGGGTGTATCTTAGGCCTCGTTAGTTGCGCTAGATGTTGTTGATAAGTGTAGAGGGGAAAGCTAATAAGTATTGTTTTCTTATTACATTGCCGCGTGCCTAATCAAGAGTCAATATAGTGGTTTTTTTATCGGGGTAGTGGACACTGTATTCGTTGTCTTGCTCATCACTTAGTAGCAGGCCTTCCAGTATACTGATTGCACTCGAGTATCCATTAACTTTACAAGAGCGGAGCTGCTCAACTCGGGTACATACTCAGGCGATTGATCTAACACTTGCTTCCAACACTAATAAAACAATCGGGAATTTGCTCTCCGATATTGCCAAACCCCTCTCCTCTCCTCTAGGACTAAGAAACTTGGGATCCGGATTCTAAATCGTAAAAAACACTTACCCTCACTAGCCCCTACAATTCGGAATATCAACAGACAACACGCTTACCAACCACCCCGTCATACTGACATTCTCGGGTTTGCGATAGCCATCAAGGAGAAGAGACCCAAGACAAAAAAGGAAACATCGAGATGTCATTTAACGACAAAAGTGCAAAAGGAAGGAAGGGTCTGGCCGGGGATTGAACCCGGGACCTCTCGCAAGCGATGCTGTAGGGTTTTCCCTAAGCGAGAATCATACCACTAGACCACCAGACCAGTGTTGGAGCAGAACATTTGGCGCTGCTGTTGATGGACGGCAGGGCTCGTATCGTGGCTAAGAACTAAGGCTCTCTAGAATGAGTGTCCTCAGTAGAATAATCATGTCTGAGCTGTGAGACAGGGTGGTCAGCAATTGAAAGCAGCAGAAGTCATTTAGACATTACCATGGGATGTTCAGCTCTTACCATCTCACTCAGTATTCATAAGATAATAATCATCAGATCATTCTTCAGCCTATCTGTGTAAGTCCGCTCCTCCGCAAGAATCTCTCTTGTAAGTGTTGAGAGCGGAATTAATAATCACGTCCACTTTGTACCAATACTGCGCAAAGTGGGTGTCGTGTAAGCCACAGCCGCAAAGTAGTGCCAAGACAAATGATGAGAAACTCCAATTCCATCCTGCTGTCATCTGGTTGGTCAATTTGCTGTCACAGCTGCTGAAAATGGACAATCGGGGTAATCAATATCTTGAATCGCCGACTCTTACGGTGGCCGCGTGCCCCGAGATCACTTATTCACAAATTTGTGACAACAATGTCATCGTGGACTGCGGAGTTGGGTTGTGATATTGAGGATCTCGTTCAGATATATAAGAAGTGGTCGTATCTGTGAAAAGGAAAAATGTCTTGTCATCAGTATCCAATTCATTAACACTCAATCATAAGACGCAATATCTTGAACATACCCTTTTTCCTGCTATTAAATCAAAGATGTCTTCTCCCAAGCTCATTACTGTCTTTGGTGCCACTGGCTCTCAGGGCGGCAGCGTAGTGCAGTCCTTGCTTCAGAACAAGTCCCAGTCCTTCAGGATCCGAGGAATCACTCGCAATCCTGAGTCCGAAAAGGCCAAGGTTCTCGCTGAGCATGGTGTTGAGGTAGTCAGGACTGACGGTCTGGTCAGGGAAGAGGTGATTGAAGCTTTCAGGGGCAGCTGGGGAGTCTTTGCCAATACAAACTCGGACGATCCTGTAAGTCATTGAAATCAGTGTTTTGATTCTCCTCTGATACAATTGCAGTCATTGAACCAAGAAGGTGGACCTACCGAACTTGATATCGGTAAGAGCCTCGTGGATGCGGCCGCTGAGGCAGGGGTCCGCCACTTTGTGTACAGCGGTATGGCCTCAGCCTCTGAAACCACTGGAGGGGCGGTTCCTAACAAGGCTTTCGACAGTATACCATCTTCTCTTCTCTTCCACTTAAGATCTCTATACTGACTTAATACAGTGAAGCATGCTGTTGGGGAGTATGCAAAGAGTAAGGGGTTTGAGACTGTCAACGTTGTTAGCCCAGGCTGGTACATGGAGAACCATCTCGTGGAAGATTTTGCCCCAGCTCTGGGCGGTTTCCCTTTCACCACTGACGAGGAGGGTTACCTCACTCTACGTGTTCCACGCTGGGGCGGTAATGAAGAGATTCCCTTCATTTCTATCGGAGATGACTATGGTGATCTTGTTCATGGCATCTTCCTCGATCCTAGGAAGTACAACGGGCGTCTTGTCCAAGGCATCAGCGCCAGCGAGACAACTGAGAAGCTTGTTTCCAAGTTCGGAAAAGGTGAGTGTCGTGGTTCCAGCTCCTGAGTTCTTTTTAGCTAATGGCTTGTCAGTGACAGGTAACAAGGCCCGGTTCATGCCCATTGAGGACTGGAAGACCATGGAGACTTACGGCGATCAAGCATTTGAGACTGTCAAGTACATGTTCGGTTTCTGTCAGTACTCTGGCGGCTTGTACTATGGAGTGCCTAACGACTTGGGCCCTGCTACTGAGCTGAAAGCGAAGACGGCTGAGGCTAAGGGACAGTCGAGCGATGCTAAGTTGATGACCCTCGAGGGGTTCTGGGAGAAGTATTTCGCTTCTTGATAGTCGGTAACGATGCTTTTGGATACAATGGAATGCGGTTTGACTCTGGAGAGCTCAATCCTTGACCTGCAATAGCCCGTCATCAGTCTTTGACCATATGCAGTTTGTGTTGATGCTTAAAGTTAATGCTCAACATTTGTCGATATCTTGTGTCTTAGTAGTTGGCCTATCACAACAGTGCAGCCATATCACATTCTTTGATGCATCCCTGCTTGGTAGATGAAATTAAGGAAGCGAGCTGCAGCTTCCCGTCAGGACGATCTGTAAGGGTCGGTGCATCCGTTGGGACCTTATCATTGGAGGAGTGAGAGGAGAACAAAGATAGATCATGCATATACCGGGCCAGGAATCCGGGAGACAGTTGTGGGAATGGGTAGTAGAAGAAGCTTGGCCAAGCCACATCACTACCGTAGGTTGAGCATCACCCGGGCACATATGGCAGCCAGTGGGCAAGCAAGCACCTGCACCTCAGGTAGTCTCCCCTGAAACGGAGACTCACTCCCCTCTACACTTTGATCATTTCAGTATCAACGACCCCTAAGCTTCTAAAATCTTAGGCGATTTTACTCTGTGGCTTCTCTAGGCTCTTCAGGCTTTTTTCTGCTGCTGCAGAGACTCATGGCCTAGCCACACTCTGTGCCTACCTTGGCTATAAATTGCACCTGCACCCACTTCTCGGTTTTCCTCCTTCCCTCCTCCAACAATTTTTCACGAGACCAAGAAATAGCTCTTTGCCTGTCAAAGATTGTTTAACATTAATCTTCTTTCTTCTATTTCCCTTCTGTTATACCTTCCTTACATCTTGCCTTCTATTAAACGAAAAGTTCTTCGGGTGCCTGCATCTTGCATCTTGCATCTTGCCCCTTCCTCTTCGTGGTTGCCCCGGCATCGCACCACAGCGGAGGGGAGGAGCGAGACTATATCTTTCCTTCTCTCACCTTCCCTTCTCCGGGCTCCCTTGGAGCTTCAATAAATCCTCCCTCCCTCCTGTCTCGACTCAAAATAGAGTCTTTGCCCGTCACCTTTTCCTCCACAACACTTATCAATCAACACTTGTTACTTCTTTCGCGCGCCCATCACAGTCTATCACCGCATCAAGCGCTACGGGGCAATAAATATACACTCTTTGTCACCTTTCTATGATATATATCCCAACCCGTTCTGCTCACGGTCGTCAAAATGGGCAACCCTATTGACCAAGACGTCGTCAAGCGGGCCGCAATGGTAAGGCTTTCTCTTCACTTTCATTGTTCCATTCACATCACCGGAGCCTTATTTGATTTCTCTGCTGGCGCACTCTGTATCATCTTCTCACTACCATACGGCGGCCCTATAACTGACGAGTTCTGGTAGGCCGACCTCTCTCGCTTTCGTCAGGAAGAACTTCCTCTAAGCAATCAAACGCATAAAGATCGAGGCTCAACTTATGCTCCAAGCCGAAACAATGGAACTGGCCACTTTTCGGTTTCTACAAAGCTTGAACTCAAGAAGATATGGGGTGCCAAGATCAACGATGCAGAGTCCCAAAGTATGGAGGGCCTTGAGCTCGAAGATGCACGACCTTGGGCAAAAGGCCAGAGAAGAGAGGATCTTCCGAACATCATAGTTCACAAGTAAGTCTTTCTGCCTACAGCAATTAAATCTTCTAACACCTTCGATAGAGATGCTCCAGCTATCCCTGCTTCCGGTAGAGCGCCCTCTGCACGTCAGTCTCGGGGAACTCCCGTTCAGTTCAAACCCACGACACCCGGTTAGAAGCCCTGTGTGATGAGAATTATAGAACAGTATAATGTTAATATGGCCACAGCGAGATGGGGCCCGGGACCCACGGAGACAACTTCTCGAACCAATCGTGAAGAGCCTTCGCCTCCGGCTACTCACATAACGGAAAAGCAGGATGAGGATGCCCAGGAACTTATTGCATCGGAGCACTTCTTGTACAAAAGCAAGTGCCACCTCATTCCCGGAAAGGCCGAGGCACTTAGTATTGTCACACATATCGCTGTCAAGATCATCGCAGAGAGCGACGGCATTCTGGAGATTCGAAATGACTCTAAGGGCCTTCGAATCCACAATGCTCTGGAACTCGAACAGCCGATCCTCGACGGCCTCTTTTGCACCATCAAAGTGAAGACTAGGCCCTTCTCTGAGAAGCTTCGCTTTGCTACGGTTAGCGATGCGCAGGATTTCAAGATGAATCTGGTCAAGCTTCAGAATGCTCTGCTAGATCATCAGAAGCAAAACACCGACAAGTCTCAGATTGAGGAAAGCAAGGCGGCGGACGACGGCGACCTCTTGATGTCCGCCAACCCCATTGCGGAAACGTCGTCCGATACTTCAATCCTCGTCTTCAACGGTTCATCTCAACAGGTGCCCACCACGGATCAAGAGCCCCTTATCATGGCGGATGACGATTGGGGAGCGCCAGCTAACAACAACATTCCCAGCCCGGGACATGAAACCGTACAGCTGAGTCAGTTGCTAAACCAGGTTCTGGAGCATGTCGCTGCCCTGGGGAACCACTCTAGTGAGAGTATCAATGGGATCGAATATGAAATCCTTGAACAGGCTCTTAGCCACGGTCCCCTGCATGAGCGTGGCGAGCAAGTGCGGGAGGGTCTCCTGGACGTCATTCGTTGCTGCTTCAACATCGTTGGCAAGCCGGTCTCCCATGAGTTTGCTTCCGGCCTCGAAGATACCAAGGCAATCGAGATGCCTGTGAATGGCAATGCTACGGGTTCTGGTGCTGCAACTGCCGAACAGGAGAAGAATCCGAAGCAGGTGGAGGATTCAACCAACGGTTCTGTGCTCGGAATACCTAAGGGCTTGGGTTCTTCACGTTTTGCCAAAAAGCCGGCGACATTCCAAGGCAAATTCACTGGCCCGATCAAGTACTGAGCTTGATGCCGCCATGTACGAGGACAGAAAGCTTGGGGAAAGCTGGTGACTTATTTGGTGTAGAGGATCTCTCTTTTGGGCCTGGTACTTGGGGCATTCGCTGTAATGAGGGTTCTTCAACGAGTGCTTTCAAGGGTAATTTTGGAGATCAGCCTCTCGATGGGCAATGGAAGCGACTAAGGCATGTTTGTAGAAACTGAGATAGTCCCAGCGTACCCAGCGTAATAAAGCAAACTGTCTGGATCCTTTCGGTTGCTGGTTGTGTGAATATGTTTAGGATTGTTCGTGTTTCCCGTGGCATCTGTCTCTATATGCTTCCAGCAACTTTCTAGAGTCACGGTCGAGCCCTTGGCCACCCTCCAAGGCCTCAACAGCTAGTTGCTCAGCTTCTCTATAACGGTGAAAGAAGTAATGTTCTTCAACGGCGTGGATAACCTCTTGAATATCCATCTTGGTGGCGTCATGGCCAAGTGGGAGCTTGACTTTCTGGTAAATCTTGTCCAAGTCAGTGCTAGATATCCCTATTTATGCCAAGGTTCACTTACATCGCCGTTCTCAACCTTTGCCTTGTACTCCTTCTGGACTACTCGCCAAGCTTCTTCTGACTGTCCTGTGCGGCGGGACTTTGTCGCCTCTGCTTCATCGGCTTCATCTGAAGATAAATCTGCGAAGGCGAAGTTGGCTAGGGGATCTTCGTCGTCCATTTTGTGGTTTAGTTTTGGCTGTGAATGAGGATGGTGGGAGGAGAGTAAAGACTGAGTTTTTGGGTCGATGATAGGACAGGACCCACTTGAATATGATGTGTAATGGTTGGATGGAAAGGGCCTTGGCCACTTGACTGACTGTTGTTGACTAAATCTCTGTGTAAGTAGCTTAAGATTTGAGTCCCTTGTTAATATCAAGATGGCTAGTGAGTATTAGGCCTCATGCTGTGCGCCTGAATATGATTCCTCGTCTTGTAAATAGAAGGTATAGACCTCGTCCCCGGGAGCAAGAAAAGACGATGTCGAAACAAAACTTATTGAAGAGACCACTAAATCTGGGCTAACTTGCCTAAATCTTTTTATCATTTATAATTCAATGCATTAAGTTTCATTGCCTCTCCTGAGGTCACATGAATGACGTCCCTTGGCTCGAACAATGGTGAATTGGTAAGTATGAGATAAGTTACACTTGATTGTGAAGTACTGCAGTTATCAATCCTTGGATTTACAGGGGTGGATAGGTAGCTGTGATGTAACAACGTGGGGCAACGTCTCGACGCGGGGCATATTGTATCCCAACGACATTCAAGCTCTTGATCACTTCTTCAACTCATTTCATTCTCATTTTTCCACATATTTCGCAAATATGGAGTCGCAGGTTGAAAGGCTTGTTGAGAAGGCGTGGAAGAAGTATGAGGAAACGCCAAAGGATAAGAGATTATGTGAGTAACCTTCAGCACTCATCTTCTTTCAATAGAGCTCTCATGAGCTGAGACGTCCCCCTTCCCTATATCGATATCCTTCTCACCAGAGTAAATGGATTATCTAGCTAACATTCTCAGTGATCGGCGTTGCTGGTATCCCCGGCTCAGGTCAGTAAACCCTGTCAACCTCAAGCCTCGACACTCACAACTATTCAGGCAAAACAACCTTCTCACAAATCATGACCGAACGAATCAATGCCCGAGCCTCCTCTTCAGATCCCTCCTCTCCTCCTCCAGCAACCTTCGTTCCTATGGACGGCTTCCATCTTACCCGCGCCGCCCTCTCTGCCATGCCAGACCCTGATACCGCTCACTTCCGTCGCGGCGCAGTCTTTACCTTTGATGCGCCCAAGTTCCTCGCCCTTGTCCAAGCACTCTCCAAGAGACCAATTCCATCAGAGCCAATTCTTGCGCCATCCTTTGATCATGCGCTGAAGGATCCACGAGACGACGATATCGTCGTCAAGCCGGAGCATCGTGTCGTTGTACTTGAGGGAAACTATCTTGCGCTAGATCAAGATATCTGGCGAGATGCGGCGAAGCTTCTGGATGAGGTGTGGTTCGTTGAGGTGGACTTTGAGGTTGCGAGGAGGCGGCTTAGGGAGAGGCATGTCAGAGCAGGCATTGTGAAGGATATTGAAGAGGGAGATAGAAGGGCCATGGAGAATGACCTAGTTAATGGTAAAGAGATCATTGACTTTAGGCTCAAAGTAGACGAGGTAATCCAAAGTCGGGAAGATGGAAGCTGGGTCCATGAATAGAGGACCTGAATAGAGAAATAACAAATACTTTGTGCATTCCACTCGATTGACCAATATCAAAGGATATCTCTTCTAAGTCTCTCTAACCAAATCATCGTAGTCATTCCAAAACGCAAGCTATGCCAATATAACCAAAACCTACTCCAACGCTGTAATAAGAACCAGCAATGCTCAAATTCGCTCAAAGTCAGTGGCCCACTCAATCGGCAATCGCATCATGTTTCGTTCGATGTCCTAGATCGTTCCGCGCTCAGCTTACGAATCTCTTGCGCCATGCTATGCCCCTTGCCCTTGCGCGCTGAGGTGATCGAGCCACGACTCACATCCCGTCCAGCGGTAGCGGTCTGGTCTAGACCCAGAACTTCAATGAGCTCAGGAATCTCAGCGTGATCGCGCGTCGTCTTCATGCGATGACACCATGTGACTCTCTTCTCCTCGTTTCCATCGTGTTCTGGGCCTCGTTCTTCTGCTTCTTCGAATGCGCTAATGGGCTTCGGCTTTTCGTCTCGTGGTGTTGAGATGGGTGTGAGGATGTCTCGTGGCTCAAAGAGGAACTCACCGCCGACTTGACGCTGGTCGCCCATCTTGAGAACGTTTCCGGTGGGAATTTGCTTCACGCCTTGAACTATACTCCCTACAATGCTGTGCATCATGCTTCGGCGCATGTAGGCTGGCTTGGTGCCTAGTTGCAGGGTCTTTGACATGCCAAGGGCGTCAAAAAGGGACCTCGTTGGGTCGGTATACACGGGAAAGCGACATCCCGTCTCATTGACATACATATCAATAAGCGCAGGATCACCACACCCAATAACGGCAATAAATGTGCTCACTGGTAGGCGCAAGAGAGCTTCGGGAGTAATAGCCTCGGACAAAGAGCGCAGAAACTCTTGGCAGTTCTAGAAGAACAATGTCAGTAACTTGAAATGGCCACGAGACGAAGGGGTCACGACATACGCCACAGAAGAAATGTCTAACAAAGATGATGAGCACGCGTCGTGCAACGTTGCTACCAGTGTAAAGAGTCTTGAAGGGGTGTGATTTTCCATGTCTGTCGAGAACGATGTAGTTTTCAATCTTCTTGAGAGTTTCGGCGGATGGTAGGTCATTGTTGGTCGCAAGCTCGCCTTCAAAGTCTTCGGGTTGCGTCTTGTCGACCTTGATCGGTGTAGGTGGAGATTTGCTTCTTGTAGAACCAGCCTTTTTAGGTACAGAGCAAGTATCGCATTTTGGAGCTTCAGAAGTCTTTTCGTCAGCTGGTCGTGGAGGAAGAGTCGGGGTTCGTTCGACGGAAGGACTCTCAGGAGGGATGCCTCCCACAGGCTTGCGCTCAATGGGAGATTTCGTAGTGGCTGAGGCGTTGGCCTCTGTATGATTGTCCGTCATATTGGCCCAGAAGATCTTCAAAAAAACTAAAAGATATCGCGAGTCGTGAAAGACCAAGGTTGCAGTAGAAGTTGAGCTTAATCAAGTGAGGGAACCCAATCGCAGAGGGGCATACAAACGGCCCGTAAGTGGCGCCGCTAACAGAACGGTCTCCAGCTTATAAGGGACTGGCCGCAGTGGAGAAGGAGTTTCGATGCGTCGTAAGCGTGAACGGAATGGCAGTGGCTTAGGTTCGTGAAGCGGGAGGTTTTATGAAGTTATCACGAGATTCCTGGTTTTGAGAAAAGGGGGAGACGTGGCGTTTTAGGTCGGGTCAGGTTTCCTGTCCATGAAGCGGCAAACTGACTTATGACCTGGTGGCTACCCTTGTTTGGCTGACGATGCCCTGAATTTCAGCGGCAGGGTAAGTTTTAGCTTGGTTTTTTTGGCTGCTTGTGAGGTCATACATTGGACTGCCAGGGGATTGGATACCCTAGAGACGCCGTGAAACCGCCATGTGGTGGTAATGGCTGGAGGCATGAAATATATCTCCATTCTGAGTAATTGTATTGAGAAATAACTTGTCAGTGGTCCTCGAGGTTCATTTTGTACAAATTGGGTACTTCAGGGTCGCGGCGTGAGGAAGGATCAGCACCTTGTCACAGGAACAGAAGTGCTTCTGAATTCACTGAAACATATTTCACAGGTAGGTAGTCATGGCAAACGTCACAGCATAAAGTAGGGCAGGGAAGTACGGCATCTACAACGCCAATACAGTGCTGTGAAACCAAGCCATGGAGTGACTTAGATCATCCATCAAACATCATTTATATCTAATAGGTCGTCACAAGATTTACTAAGAGTTTGATGTTTGGCAAAGGCATGGGTTGTAAGTAATTGCCGATTACGACAGCTTGAGCGCTATTTATAAACATCAAGAGGAGCAATTGCGATCCAATCCATATTCGAAGCCTCAGTCGTTCTCTTACAATTAACCGCCTCGCGTATCAGTGGCATTGGATGTCCAATCCACTTTCGTCATGTCAAAATCTGTCAGCGGGGACTAGACCAGACAGAAACACTTGTCCCCATCGAGACCAAAGACTGTTTAAGTATTTCTGTCGATAGAAGTCAAATTCTTGGTGGGGTGTGACATCTTCCCACTCATCCAACCCTCCCACCAAATTCTTTCTTTTTTTGCAGCTCTCACTCATGCGCAGTTAGCCAAGATGGCAGCTCAAGTCCCCACTGAAGCTCTCAAGGAGCTCAACGGTAAGTTCCTACGTATACGGTCACCTCAGCGGTGAACTATCCTGTGAAAACGTCTGGACCAAAAAAATACTGACAACGGCTGCCCCGCAGTGGCCGATGGCTCTCAGAAGCCCGGCGCAAACACACAATCAAAGCCCGACGCTGCTGGAGACGATCACGGCGAAGATGATTCCGAAGACGAAGCCAACGGCACTGCTCCCGCCGAGGGAGCCGCCAAAAAGAAGAAGAAGAGAAAGCCCAAGAAGAAGAAGAAGAACCCGACCAGCCAGAGTGATCCTCCTCGAGTCCAGGTCAGCCAGTTGTTCCCTAATAAGTCCTACCCTCACGGAGAGGAGGTTGAATACAAGGACGAGAACAACTACCGAACTACCGATGAGGAGAAGCGCCATCTCGATAACCTTAACAGCGACTTCTTGGCCGACTACCGCGAGGCCGCTGAGATTCATCGCCAAGTTCGACAGTGGACTCAGAAGAATGTCAAGCCCGGACAGACCTTGACCCAGATCGCTGAGGGCATTGAGGATGGTGTTCGTGCTCTTACTGGACACGCTGGAATAGAGGAGGGCGACAGCATCAAGGCTGGTATGGGTTTCCCTTGTGGTCTGAGTCTCAACCACTGTGCCGCGCATTACACTCCCAATGCCGGCAACAAGATGGTTCTCCAACAGGAGGATGTCATGAAGGTCGATTTCGGTGTCCACGTCAACGGTCGTATTGTCGACTCTGCCTTTACTATGTCCTTCGACAACAAGTACGACAACCTTCTCAAGGCCGTCCAGGAGGCCACCAACGCCGGTATCCGCGAGGCCGGTATCGACGCCCGCGTCGGTGAAATTGGCGGTGTTATCCAGGAGACCATGGAGAGCTTCGAGGTTGAGATCGACGGAACCACCTACCCCGTCAAGAGTATCCGCAACCTGACAGGCCACAACATTCTGCCCTACAGCATCCACGGAACCAAAGCCGTGCCCATCGTCAAGAGTAACGATCAGACCAAGATGGAGGAAGGCGATGTCTTTGCCATTGAGACCTTTGGAAGTACTGGTAACGGATACGTCCGCGACGATATGGAGACGTCGCACTATGCTAAGCGAGGAGACTCCCAGCACGTTGATCTCCGCTTGAGCTCGGCCAAGTCGCTGCTCAACGTGATTAACAAGAACTTTGGCACTCTGCCGTTCTGCCGTCGATATCTGGACCGTCTTGGCCAGGACAAGTATCTACTTGGAGTATGTATTGATGCCGACAAGGAAAAGAACCATTGCTCATAGTCAACAGCTTAACAATCTGGTCAACGCCGGTATCGTCGAAGCGTACCCGCCCTTGTGTGACAAGAAGGGCTCGTACACTGCTCAGTTTGAGCATGTAAGTGAATCATTGATGTGCAAGCTGGAGATAGTGACTAACGGATCTTAGACCATTCTGATCCGACCCACCGTGAAGGAGGTCATCAGCCGTGGAGATGACTACTAGACAGATCTTCTACTATGTATGTCATGGAGCGAATTGTGAGATGGACTCTGAAATATGACTCTCCTCTTTCGACGCGAACAAGTTTGACTATGTAAATAAACAAAAAAACAAGTATGATTTACGTTAAGGAATATACGGTATAGCCAACAAATGTATGCAGACTTGCAGATTGGTTCATGGCATGATTGATGAAGCATTACAGCGGCCAATAGCCTGAGCAACCAGCAACACGATTGTGTATGCAAGAACCTGGCAGGTTATGCATTGCTACGTTGGTATAAATTGCGTAGCCATGACCCCCAATGCAACAATCAACTGCCCATTCTGACGGCTGCAAGATGATCGATCGATCTAGGCAATCTTGAGATACGTACCGTAGAAATGACTGATGCTATCTCGAGTTTCTGTATCGATTCTTGTACATTCCACAGACCAAGACCCTTGAAATTTGATCTTCTCACCCGCGTTAATCCCTTCCCCATATCGAGCCTCACAGTGACAAGTTGACCAATGCTTGACGTTTGATCACCAACGCTTAGCTTCATCGTTCTCCGGTTTTTCCCCATCATTGACGCACTCGCCACTCTGTGGCACAGTCTCTCTTCCAGCAATGCACGAGACCAGAAAATCGAGCTCCGACCTCCTCCTGCAGGCCGAGCCAATCACCGCCTCTCAATGTCCCGAGGCTTTATCGCGATCGAGAGGCTTTGCCCTGTAGAGTTAGCTCTGTATCATATCGGGTTTAGTGGCTGAATGCGGATGTGCTCGGGCCCAGAGCCGATGGCCGGCGATAGCGAGTACCCTCCTTCACATGGGATAATTTTTTCTTAGAGGCTGTGGGAGGGAGGAGTCAGGGCGGTGTCCCCAATTAAAAAGGCCGCATCGCCATCCATTGCCATCCATCTCCGTCCAGCGCTCATCTTTACCCTCACTTCCGTCACTCTCCATCGCCACTGGAGCATCTTGTATATCTTCGTTTTCTGCGACTGATATAACAAGAAAGGCGGACTTCCACTTTCTTATGCTTCTTTGATTTTTTGACTCTTCACAAAATAGAGTCTCAATCTTTCTTTCATAAGCTATTAGCTTCTACACCTGAAGAAGGAAAAAAAAAGTTTCTGACTCCCACGCGAGCAACTTCTTTCTTCCACAACAACCAACCTCCGACATAAACCTCAACGAGCCTTCGTTCATCAAAATGAAGGTCTTCAGCAACAAGGTCACATACAACTACTCCTGGGACGAGGTGTCCACAGCAAACTGGACGAAGTACGGCCCTTGGAACAACAAGTCTGAGCATGTCATTGCCGTCGACACCCTCTCCCGCGATGTCGACCCCGCGACCGGTATCCTTCGCACCGAGCGTCTGATTACCTGCAAGCAGACCGTGCCCGATTGGATCAAGGCCATCATCGGTGGCACTGGCGACGAGAGCTTCATGTACGAGGCTAGTTACGTCGACCCCATCAACAAGACCGTCACAATGGTTAGCCAGAACTTGACATGGAGCAACCTTGTCAACGTTCAGGAGGAGGTCGTCTACAAACCCCTCGGCGACCACCAAACACAGTTCATCCAGAACGCCAACATCACTGCTCTCTGCGGTGGCTGGCAGCGAATCAAGAACAGCATCGAGGACACCATGGTATCCCGCTTCCGCGAGAACGCTGTCAAGGGCCGTGAGGGTTTCGAGCGCGTTCTGATGATGAGCCGTAAGGCTTTCGCCGAGGAGAAGGCGCGCCAGATTCTATGAATTTACCGTCACGTATGAATCACGCCTTATCTCCGACCCGCAATACCTTATCTTCAAGGGTTGTGCAGAGTACACACGACACCAATCTCCACTACTCACCGCTACACTATTTAACGACGACACGGCATAAAAGACTGGCGCGCGATGTTTAAAAAAGAGGAGTAGATGACACTTGCAGCATTTTACTGGCGTTTAGAAGGTTGTTCAAAAGTTATACACAAAAAGAGGATTTTGCTTATTTCGGCATGATACATCACATTACATCAATGCCTTGCGTTTTGGAGTTGTTCGGACTATACCCCCGGTCTATTAGACAGTCGAGAGCACATGGACCCCGAGGAATTGCCTCGGGTTCATCGCCTAGAACGGGCTTCTTGATAGAGTCACTGATTAGAATACTTAATCATGAAACCTATTACTATTACCATACCTGCTTTTCCATTCTCAGTGATTACATAGCTACTGTAAACCTAATACCAGAATATAGCACAACCGCTCGGCTGAACTGTTGCACTCACCCACACTCGATCGCCTCTCAACGGCCTTCGCCCGGCATTCGCTATTTCTAGTGCCGAATGGCTCACACCTTTTGTCTCTCCGTTCCCATCCGGCCGAGCATCGGTAGTTCGTGACCATTCCTTCCCCGCAGCAACCGGTTTTGGACTTTGAGGGGGTGGGTGACTAGGGAAGTCTAAAGATGGGATTGTCGGAAGTCGATCCTTTGTTCTATGATTAGATTGGGCTTGGATGAAACTCTATAGTCTTTCGAATTGGGTGTGGCTTGCAGAATAAAGACGGAATTCGGTGTTGAGCCGAGTACTGGGAAAGTAAATCATGAGAAGTGCCTGAGTGTCACGAAGTTCAGGTCATCAAAATCCTGAGGCCTGAAACCTCTTGGTAGGTCAATGATATATCACGATATTCATGTTGAGTGATCACCAAGTTGCTTAATCCTCGGATCTTAAGTGAATACGTAGTGGCAGCTCTTAACCACAGCATACTCTCACACCTTGCCGAGAGAAGACTACTTTTGATCACACAATACTAATCGTTGGTCCTAACACATACACCGAAGCTGTTGAATTTGTGAATTCACCATGAAACCCATGAGAGGTTCGCTAGCCAGTGTTGCCATCTCTATGACATAGCAACTTTAAAATTTGCACTGATCTGCCCCAATTCCAGACCTATACTCTGCTCTTTACCATGTGTTATCAAATCCCTGCGGAAGTACTTTGTTAAACCTCAATATCAATCATTTGCCAAGAAACGGACCACTCTTCGGTGATGTATACCGTAAAACAAACTAGACACCAATCACAAAAGCCCACAAAAGGGTTAGGTGTAGTGGCCAAACATAGGAAGATCAGCATCTTCAGAATCCTCAGACTCATCATCACTGTCATATTCGCTCTCACTATGACTGCCCATACCGACCTGTCCTCCACGAATATCCCCAAGAATGGCCTCAAGCTGCTGTCGCAGTTCTGCATTCTGCTTGCGGATATCGTTCCTACGGCGTCGGAGCATGTCTTCACAGTACATAGCCAAAATATTATCCGAAGATCCAGGTTGTCGAGGCTCCCAATTAGCAGCAGCTCGGACTGCAATATGCAACAGTTGACGGGCCTGATGGCGATGAACCTCTTCTGTATCCCCTACATAAAGCTCATATTCCCTGTCATCTGAGACTCTGTCGAGAGTCTCGTGGAAGGTTTCGACAGTCTCGAGACAGAGCTCTAGGGCAGACTCTTTTGTCATGCCCAGGCACGTAGAGCTGGAGAATTTGAGCTTAGAGCTTTCAGTCACTTCTTGCCAAACAGCGGACAGGACCTCACGTTCCTTGTCGGCACGCTCGACTAGGTCGCGGTGATCCTGAGTAAGAACGTCGGTAACGTAAGCGCCGTTCTTGAACTGGTTGTGGTTCGCAACCTTGAAGTCCTCGGCATACTAAGCGGCGAGAGCATTGCTAAGCTGATTGCGAAGAAGACGAACATGCATACGGTATATAACAGTGTCGCGGAGGGTACCAGACCAGGTGCCCTGAGCGAAGACAAGAGGAATGTCGCCAGGGATCTCAGGGCGAGAGTTGTAGACCAGGTTGAGATCCCACATACGACGGATGACGCGGAGAGAAGTCTCACCGTACTTGATAATAATGGTCTTGGAGAGGCCGTACATCTCATTGCTGTCTTGCTTCTGAAAGTGTGCGATCTCTTGACAGAGAGGAGCGATGACGTCCTTGAGGGATCGGTTGTCGAGGTCTTCAGCGTAGCGGAGTTGGTTATAGAGATGAGTATTTCGGATGATAGCATGAGGGACGGTCAAAGCGAATGGTCCTGGAGATGACTCGGACCTGCGCGAGTCGACCTCGCCGTTGAGAGCCTCGGACCAAGGGATGGTGACAAGCTTGGAGGGGAGCTCTGGGGGAGACATGACTGATGTTTGTTGACTGTTGATGGCGGGGTTGTGAATGAGAATTGTTGTTAGCGAATGGTAGGATCTGGCAGAGATATGTGTCTGGACGGAATTGACGATGGGTGGTAGAGGGAGAGTTGAGTAAACATATGTGCGAGAGGATAAGAAAACAAGGCAGAAGAGTAAAGACCAAGCACTGCAGACGGACAATAGGAGTATCGTCAACTTCAGACAGTATCGTCGTGGTTACGGTACATGGCTCTCTATTGTTGATGGTTGGTCAGATGACGTTTGACGGGAGTGGAAAAAAAGTAAACAATAGGAGACGAAAATGACCAACAATAGAAGAAATACGTACGCATAAAAGGGTATCATTAACATTCATCTAAATAACTAACTTGATCCTCCCGTGAATATCTTGCTGTTTGTTTATATGCTTCGAAGGTCCAGGCAGGTTCTTGGAGCCTGGTTTTTGTCCATCAAGGTCAGTAGAATGGAGGGGTTCCTTTGTTCCAACTGGACCTAGGGATGAATCCTGCCAGAGTCCATTCCCGCCGTCCCATCGAGACTTGTAGAGTCGGAGGTGCGTGCTGTGAATTATCTCGCCTTGAGATGTGGCCCTTCATTGAGGTCCTAGTTTGTATCAACCTCGTTGCCTCCCAACGTATAGCGTATATGCTCCTCTCTGCTGATTTGCACACCGACCCCATGGCCTGTCACGACACTCTCATGACGCTGGAGGATGGGGATTATTTCCCACTGTCTTGTACATATCCCTCAACTCAAACTCATCATAGCCTCCCTCAGGGATCTCTCCGATAACCTGAGCTGGTTGTCCCGCAACGATAGAAAAGCTCGGAATGACCATACTCGGCGGCACAACTGTCCCATCCAACACCTTGACGTAGTCCTTTAAAATAGCAAATTCTCCAATTGTACACCCCTTTCCGATCTGCACATGATTTCCCACAGCTGCAGCTTGCACTACTGTCCCTTGGCCAACAAAGACGTGGTCTCCTATGCGCAGTGGCATGTATGTGAATGCGCCCTTGTATATGCGGCCCGGTGGACGCAGCAGGACACCTCGAGCTAGGAAGCAGTATCGGCCGATGGCTACAGCTGTATTGTTCGCTGGCGAGGTGCCAGAGGATGATGATGTGGCTGTTCGAGCGAGATCACCGCGGATCATGACTTCAGGTTGGATGACAGTCTTGCCGCCGAGCATGATATTTTGAGTACCGACGAGGACAGCTTTGCGAGCGACCTTGTTACCTGTGTCCTATAGCAATGTCAGCATTGAACGATCCCCGATAGTATAGGAAGCTTACGGTCTCGATGTACTCGCCCTTGGGAGCTCGGCGAGACATGATGGGCGGTGCTTGAAGCCGGTGGAGGGCCGGAGCGGAGGCGGAGACGGAGACGGAGACGGAGATGGAGGAGAGATCGGGCGGTGTTTGGAGTTTAGTTAGGTTAGGTTGTTTTGGCGACCAGTCGCTACCTACCTTAGGCCGATGCCATGGACAAGTGGGGCCGCATTCACAGAACGGGGGCCTCAATTAGATGCAGCAAAGCCAAGGCACGGCGAGGCACGACAACGCAAGGCAACGCGTAACGGGTAAATAAATGCTGTAATTATCGAATTATATGATATGCTGTGTAACAAGATCTAATTTGCTGCTGAATGGAGGAGCAAAGAGATAACCAGAAGAGAAAAGTGCCTACTGTTGGTAATGAGCTGGCAACAATCTTACCAACATGATATTTCAGCACAAAGAAAACCTTGCTGAGCCTTGAAAGACGTTGGAGCCAACATTTGAATATCTTGGCCTTTCAAGCGCCGTCATGACCAACAACTGATAGACCCAACAAGCGATGCATTTGCCAACCGCAGTCAGTAGATCTCCATATTTTACTACCTGCATATAACAAACGTCCAGAGTGTGTCACAAGATTGCTATAATTCCCACACTTGGTCCGATTCAGTCTTGTTCTACACCAGCCTCTCAACTCAACTCCTCGAACTGGATAGCCAATGATACTCTGACCATAAGCTAACCGTAAGCTAAGGAATTGAGCTCAAATCCTTTGAGCTAAACGCAAATAGTTTAGATCATACATATACTCCGTACTTTAGAAGGAATCGGACACCAACCTCCCGCTAAAAAAAAAAGTGCAGTTTCTTCCCTTCCCGTGCCGCAAGCCAAGAGAAGGGTGCGGCCGAATGAGCCACTTATAGCTCTCGGAGCGGTTGTGAGCGGTTAATTTCCCCAATTTCTTTTCTATTCTCGTCTCTGTACTCTGTATGTATTCTCAATTAATTATCTAGCTCCATGTTGCATTTTCGAAATATTGGATTTTAATTTTAATTATTTGATAAGAATTCATGTGAGGAGAATGCAGTGGAAATGAGATACAAAGTGACTCGGTCGTTTCGTGCAGTACCTAGCGTACACTAGAACACAGCTGAAAGCCTGAAACTGCCAGGGCCCGATGTTTGAGATAAATGAGATGGCTTTTTACTCTCTCTCTCTCTATCTCTCTATCTCTCACTCATTTTCTTTTTTTACTTTTTGTCTACGTTTCTCATCTTCAGGTGAGACTCTTGGAAACTATTAGATTCCTCCGTGTCTCCTACATTACTCGTTGTCCACATCTGTACTCCGTACTGTGCATGCTCTAATACCACATTCTAGATGCAGGTGGTTGACCCCCGGGGACCTGGACCTGAACCCGGACCTTGCTTATAATATTGGATAGCTATGTTTGTTCTCTTACGATTCTTGCATCCTTGACCTTTCCCGCTTATAACATCGTGTCCTTGTCTTAGTAGTAGGATACAAATAAATAATTACTACGTAGACGATGGGCTTGCCGTCTTGGCCCGCGGGGCGCAGGGCGGAAGATGCTCTGCCCGATCTGAGGCTTCTGAGCCAAGGATGACAAGAGTTGATACCTGAGAGGTTACGAGTTCAGACGACGGTGGGCGATTCTGCGTTTCATCGACGGCGACTGGCTGATTCTCTGGTCGTTGAGGTTGTAATATAGGATGAAGACAAAACGAACCAAACCGTAAACATCAAACACTCTGTTAATTAACCACTTTAGCCATTTCCCTACTCATTCCTCTCTGACATCTCAGACTCTCAACTGAGACGAGAGAGACTCTTTGCTGACGGCAACACCAAGCCGAATACAACTATGATCCCTGCTTACACCTCCAGAAAACGACGCCTCCGCCCGCGCTAGGGTCGCCTCTCAACGCGGCCGCCCTTCCATTTAGATCAATTTCCCTCCTCTTCATCCTCCTCCCCCAAGCGAACAGCGTTGCATTGCAGTCTTCGACCCCTGCACTCTCCACTTACTCGCTTTCTCTCGCCTCCGCCCGCGTTTCGAGGCCTAGTCCATGGATGTTTGCCTGCATCGTTTTCGTCTGAGTTTCTGGCGAGGAGACCTAAGAAACAGAAACGAAGGAGAAACTATGTATCTTGTTCTGTTCTGTTTGTTGGGTTTCGTGTCTATCTCAAAATCTGCCTAGATAGGGCGCAGTAGAGTTTGACTAACTAGTAGTTTTGTATATAAAGTCTATCACGACCTCGTCTCTTGAACCACAATCCACAACTCCAACTCACTCTTTTCTATTACGGTCTAGTCCTCTTCTATTCTCGTTAACAAGTCTTGTCTGGTTCTGGTAACCACTGCATTTCTTATCCCCGCTTGTTTTCTTCTGCACTCACCACACCAACTCTCAATATAAGCGCCCAGGTGGAAACGCCCCATCCACTTAGACTCCTTGCTCGTTGCGTTTATTATTAGCATTGCCGCTCTTGTACTCGTTGTTGCCGCCGATTCTATACAAGACTGCGTTCTGCTCTCCCTCTATCACCCTTTCTATTCTACTATCACTGCTTCTTCAGTCGTCGTTGGTGCTTTAATTCCCCATTGCCTACTCACGATCGACACCATCTTTTACCTCCTTAAAAACGCATTGTCATAGTCCGGTGTCTCAGAAAGTTGCTTTCGGTCTCCTACATCATCATCAACCATGCTCGCCAACTCCCTTCTCGCCCTTGCCTCTGCCACTTTGGCTCTGGCTTCTCCTCTTGCTACCTTTGGACCTGGTTCTAGCTGCAAGCCCGGAAAGCCTGCTCCTGTCCTCCCAGTCAATGGTGGTGGTAAGTCTTAACTCAACCGACTTATACATCCTCAGTTTCACTAAAAATACTTAAAGCTACTGAACTCCCTGCTCCTCCTCAAGGTGTCGCTCTCAAGCACATCGCTTTTGGCTTCGGTATTCAGAACTACACCTGCGCTGATGCCGCTGCCGCTCCCGCTGCCATCGGTGCTCTGGCTGTTCTCTACGACATCACTCATCTCTACCCTGGCCAAGGTCCTTCATCTCTAACTCCCGACAAATGGGCCTCTTTCACTGGTGACGTTCTCAGCACCGGAAAGGTCCCTCTCAACCTCAACACCAACGGCGTCGGAGCTTCCACCACCAACCCTTTCCCCAAGAAGCAGGATCTCAAGGTCCAAGGCCTCCAGAAGAAGCTCCCCTACCTCGGACATCACTTCTTCAACGCTGCTGGAGTTCCTACCTTTGACCTCGACAAGGCCAACCAACTTCTCGTCTGCAAGAAGCTCGACGGTATCAAGGCCCCTTCTACTGCCTCCGCTGGCCCTGACGGTACCGGTGCTGTTGACTGGCTCTACCTTGGCGACGCTGGTGGTAGCATTGGTGTCTCCTACGTCTACCGTGTCGACACTGCCGGAGGCGTCTCTCACGGCTGCAAGGCCAAGGGCACCGACAGCACCTCTTACAGCACCCTCTACTGGTTTTACGGTTAAACCAAAACCAGTCACGACTTTTCATCTTTCACTTCTTAATCACATATTTTCTTAGTCAGATAGAACGGCGGTTCACCGGAGTTTATAAAAGGTCACAATCGCTTTACATAGGATACTCATACGTTTCACGACGATCGTTTACTGGTACAAAATCTCGGGTTTTGGGAACAGATACCATGGTTTATTACGGGTGTGAATGCATCATTACCCCAGAGGACATTAGGGAACAACATTTGGCGTTTTGCTTTTGATACGAAGGAATTGGAGGGCGTATTGGATAGTCAAGGTGGGATGGAACGAAGCTGGGTTAGTAGTTAGCCATTGTCAAATGGAAATACATTGCATCAAGTCCTTTGGGCAAATCTTGAATTCTCATAAAACCGTGAGTGATATGGCAAACCAATATGAGAAACTGAGATGCACAAAGGCGCTTTAAGTATATCAACTAACTCCCCATCGCAAAGAACGCTAGACAATTCATCAAGAAGGCAAGATAATACAAAACACACCACTCAAGCATCCTCCTTGCTGATAACCTGCTTCTCATGTTCCAGGCTTTCTCTCTCGCAAGTAATCACCACATTGATCATATACTTGTGACACTTGTAAGTCAAAGCCGTACACCAGATGATCATGGCGATGCTGACAGCAATCATTGCCCACATGCCACGCTGATGAAATGTCAGTACTATTTCAAGGCTAGTCGATATTGAATGATAGAAACTTACAATGAACCAAGGAGCCATCGAGGCACCATAGAAGACGATGCTCCACCAAGCATTGATGGTATTGCTGCCCGTGTTCATACCAGCCAACACGATACCACGGAACATGGCTGATTCGTGACGCATGACATCGTTGCACCAAGCGAAGAAGGTAGCCTGGCACGCATAGACAGAGCCAGCCCAGTAGTAAGCGGCGAATACAACCGTAGTGGAATGTGGGTTTGTAGGATCCTTGGAGGCAACCAGGACCATGATAGCTGTCGCGATTCCAGTGAGGCCAATGAAGTATCCAACAAGCCATCGCTTTCCAGACAGAAAGTCGGTCAATGTTGCCCAAAACAGCGTAGATACAATACCAACGGCTGGCACACCACTGGGATAGTTGTTCTTCTGGGCGACAGTGTATGTTTCGGTCGGATGGTTTTGGAGGAAGAGGGCGAAGAGGGCGTTGGTGCTGAAGGACTCGGTCTCACCAGCGATGATCCAGAGGATAACAAATCCCCACCAAAACCACGACGTGAGAACCATCTTTCCATAGCCGAAGGTGAGTTTAGGTCGCTCTTCAGCGGGAGGAACACGGGACTTGGCGAGGGCTCGCTCCTCTTCGGAGAGGTAAAAGGCGGTGGTCGTGTGCGGTGTATCGGGGAACAGAAAGAAGCCGTAGAGGGCAACGGGGATGGTGATGAGGCCATCAATGATGAAAAGCCATCGCCAACCGGTCAAGCCATTTCGACCATCCATACTTGAGTGAATACCCGTCTGGATGAAACCTCCAATCATAGTTCCCGCCAGGCCAGAAGCCGTAAAGATGCCACTTCGCTTACCCAGTTCTCTCTCCGTATACCAAGATCCGAGAATGTAGTGTGTGCCGACAAAGGTTGACGCTTCGCAGATGCCCTGAAAGAAGCGAATTGCCATGATGGACTTGGGACTCTGGACAGAGGCGGTGGCCATGGTGAGACCACCCCAGAGAACCATCATGAGAGGGAACCAGATGCGAGGTTTGATGTATTGGAGGGAGAGGTTTGAGGGAACTTGGCCGATGACATAGCTGCGACTTGTTAGAATATGTTTATGGCGAGAAGGGAACATGAGATGGATGTGAGCTTACCCAACAGTGAAGCAAGTAAAGATCTGGTTCAGCTGGTCGCCCTCGAACCCAAGGTCCTCTTTCATTCCAGACACGTAGGCATTGTTGATGTTATTTCGGTCAAGCTATACAGGGTCAGTCAGTCCAATACATGAAAGAGTCAAACAAGTAGGGTATGACAACTTACGTAGTTGACAAAGTAACTCAAACAACAAAAGGTCAAGATAAAAAAGTCAATCTTTTGAACAAGACGTCTCTCTCCGGGCTTGTAGTCAACATGAAGATACTCCTTCAGTTTCGACGACATATTTGCGACTTTGTAAGAAAGGGTCTGAAGTGGCGAGAGTATGATGATGGTGATGATGATCCAAGAGTGACAGCCAAGGGGTCGAGACCTGGTCTACTTATACATGCCGTGTGAAGCTGCAGACAAAGATAGTCAGTCATTGGCAGTGTTAGTCTCTTAGGACTCAATTATACCGACCTTGGCAACGCTCCTATTCCGCTGCAGTATCAGAGTCAAGTCGCGTGTGTTGAGCGAGCAAGTCAAACGATTTCGGCCAAGTCTAGTCTTGATCTACCGAAACGATAAGCAACCAAAAAAAAAAAGGGAATTTGCGGGGAAGCGATAGGCTAGAACGTGCAGGCCGTTGATCATCCCTGAAGATACGATTTCTCTCCGCAAATGATTGCTTGATTCATTTCCTCTTTTGGAAACGTATCTATACAAACCTGGTAGATAAGTTCCTTGTTAGTGAGATAGGAGACGCCGGGGAAGTTTGGCGGATGCTACTGAGGTATCTATTGGAGACTGACTGGGGGTTCGATATGTCAACAGCTGATATTAAAGATAGCTTAGTTGGATAAGTGACAGGAGTAACAAATGCCAAGAATTGTATTTCTCTGTTCTTGGACACACATACAGTCATTGTTGTAGAGAGAAAGTCTATATAATTGGAGTTGGAGTTGGAGTAGTTCACCACGTCTCCTATCGTAGGCGAATCTTGCGAATCTTGAGCAGTCGCCGGAAATACTCACCCAAAAAGGACAAAACATATCAGAGATATAGCTATCAGCAACAAACTCGGATCCTTGTTCTATTACCGAGTATCTGGAATTACCCCAGATATTCGTATCTCATTAGTGTCAACACCTCGTGATAAGCTGCATTTCCCCTCGTAAAACCACACTTGACCCCTTGATACCTCTCCTCATCAGGAAGGGAACCTAAATCACTAGTGCACCAAAGTTAACTCCGGGCCGGCAATAGCCCAAATAGGAAAGATATCTATTACACTGATATACCCTCAACTGACGCCTTCGACTACGATATCTCAGACTAGATTTAAGCTGCCTGTATTCTCTATCTTCCCTTGGCTAACACAAGATACTGCACACCCAATAGTCTCGCCCATCATGACTCTCACCACAACTACTACACAAACAGCCACCCTTGATACCACTCCTGCGTGGAAGGATATCAGCGACCAGAAGATCAAGGCCCTGAACTCGTCTATCCCTGAACAATGGCGCATTCCTAAAGATATTCTCCCCCCTGATGATCAGACTGATGTGACAACTTGGCCAGAGTCCTCAGGATGGTTTACCAAGGAAGAGCTCGTTATCACATCTTTGACTGCTGCTGAACTCCTCAAGAAACTTGCTTCAGGGGAGTACAAGTCTGAGGATGTTACCAAGGCATTCTGTAAAAGAGCATCTGCCGCTCATCAACTTGTAAGTCAGTCGCACACCAAGAACTGTGTTGTACTCACACGATGCATAGACAAACTGTCTTGCAGAGACATGCTTTGAGCGCGCTCTCCAAACCGCCCGTCAACTAGACGAGCATATCGCCAAAACTGGAACTACCGTCGGTCCTCTCCACGGTCTTCCCATTTCTCTCAAAGATAACTTCAACCTTGAGGGTCTTGACTCAACAGTTGGATTCACAGCTCATGTTGGAGACCCAGCCAAGTCTGACTCTGCACTTGCAACAGTTCTTCAGAATGCCGGTGCGGTCTTCTACGTCAAGACAAATGTACCTACGGCTATGATGATTGCAGAGTCCGTTAACAACACTTTTGGACGAACTGTGAATCCTAAGAATAGGAATACTACCAGTGGTGGAAGTTCAGGTGGAGAGTCAGCCCTCATTGCATTCAAGGGAAGTCCTCTTGGTGTTGGATCCGATATCGGTAAGTTCTACGGTATCTAACTGGCAATAATAAACTTACAATTCATAGGAGGATCATTACGCATTCCTGCTGCTTGCACTGGTATCTTCACCATCCGTCCTTCGGCAGGTAGATTCCCAGTGCGTAACTGTCGCTCTGGCATGCCCGGCCAAGAAGCCGTTCTCTCCGTCAACGGCCCCTTAGCTCGAACTCTCCAAGATGTCGAGCTCTACAGCAAAGCCGTCATTGACTCTCAGCCCTGGCTCGTCGACCCCAAGTGTCTCCCCATTCCCTGGCGCCCAGCCCAACTCCCCGAAAAGCTAAAGATCGCATTCATGTGGCACGATGGCATGGTCCTACCGACACCACCCGTGGCTCGAGCTCTCCAGATCGCCAAGAAGAAGCTCGAAGCAGCGGGACATACCATCATCGAATGGGATCCTGTTGACCAGAAGGAAGGCAGTGAACTTCTTCAGCGCATGTTCACTGCTGATGGTGGAAAAACTATCCGAAAGGAGCTTGAGCGTACAGATGAGCCTTGGAGACCTGAGATGGAAGCCTATCGAGTCGCAAGAGATCTGAGCACTTCCGAGATGTGGAAGCTTCAACTTGAGCGAACGGCTTTCCAGAACCGCTATCTCGATCGCTGGAACAAGGCCGGTATTGATGCTATCATCAGTGCAACAACTCCGTACAGTACCGGAAAGCATGGAAGCCTAAGACATGGTAAGTATCCTGGTCATTGATGAGACAAGTTGACATACTAATGATTGATAGTTGCCTATACCGGTGTTTTCAACGTCGTTGACTACTCAGCTGTCTCTTTTGCTACAGGCATAAAGGTCGATAAGGACCTTGACAAGCTCGACGCTTCGTATGAGCCGTTGAGTCCGTTGTGCAAGTCTGTCAATGAAGAATGTGAGTAGCCCGCGCCAGCCATACGAATGGATATCACTAACACTATACAGATGACGCAGAGCTGGTCCATGGACTACCAGTTAGTCTTCAAATCGTTGCTCGGAGATTAGAGGAAGAAAAGGTTATCGCGATGGCCAAGCTCGTACACGAGACTGTTGGCTGAAGGGAAATATCGTAGACTAGACATCAGCATGTAGACATTGGAGGACATTGTGCTCATCATATAGAGTATCATCACTACTGGGACTGGCACAAATCATATAACAGATAAAGAAATATCGTATTCATCTTGTTTCTCGTTTGGAAAAACAGACATGGAAATTGAGGACGAGGGAATCGCTGCTCAACCCTCTCAACCCATGTACAAGCATGCCTCATCAGCTTCTTGAAGCTGGTTCCTCCTTCTCCTATCCTCCTAGTACCAGGCATTAAATTCTTGAAATCACCGAGCCTTATTCTTGTTTCCTTGTCCTAAAGTATCTCTCTCATTTTGAACTTGAAGCGACGTTTCTGAACCTCCTCTAAGACACTATCCGACTCTTGTCATAAGCAAATATGCTTCCTCATCTCCTGGAGGCATCCAGTCCTCCCTGGAGATCCTGCTCGAGTCCCGTGTTTCCATGGCCCTGATACTCCTGTGGTCGGGGGTCCTCCGCTGTCCATTGGCTGTTGCCCTGAGGCAGAGGAACGGGCACACCCTGCTGGTTCTGGAGACCGGCGGGGCCTCCTTGGCCAGGAACAGTGCGGACAGTCTGTCGGAATCGCATCACCTCGTCCAGGATCATGCCTCTCATCTGGCCGACATCCTCAACGACCTCGAAGTCGAAGTTGAATGTGGTCGGGCAGTCGGGCTCGTCTGAGGCATCGTGCCAGATGTGGAGGTAAGGGTGCTCGAGAGCCTGCTCTACGCTGATACGAGATGAGGGGTCGAAGGCGAGCATCTTGTCGAGAAGGTCGAGAGCATCAGGGTTGGCCTGAGGGAACAGGCTAGGGAATGGCTTCTTGGGCATGAAAGGTAGGTTGCGGACGTACTCCTGAGCACGGGGTGAGCCAATGCGAGAGAGGGTCTCTTCGTTGGGAGTTCCAAGAATGTGAAGAATTTGGTTGAGCTGGTCGACGTAGTCACGGCCCTTGAAGAAAGGTCGGCCACCTAACAACTCAGCAAGGATACAACCAACAGACCAAACATCAACTATATCGGGTCAGTAAGACAATCCACTAACAATGTGGTTTCGGGTCACACATACTCGCTTTGGTGTAGCTCTGGAAGCTCAACATGATCTCGGGCGCACGGTACCATCGGGTAGCAACGTACTCGGTCATGTATCCCGCATTCTCCTCGGGATCAACTGAGAAACCACGGGCAAGACCGAAATCGCAAATCTTGAGCTCGCAGTCGGCATTGACGAGCAAGTTTCCGGGCTTGAGATCACGGTGGAGCACATTGGCGGAGTGAATGTACTTGAGACCACAAAGGATCTGGTAGATAAAGGATTGGAAATGGGCATCGGTAAGAGGCTGGCCAGATCGAATGATGGCAGCCAAATCACACTCCATCAGCTCTACGCTGTGTCAGCTTGTGGTCATTGTTTCTTCTCGGCTCGTTACTGACCCTCGTACAGATACGTCTCGTTGAAGTTATCGGGTCGAGGAATGTCCATGTCGTACAAACATGTGATCTATTCGCGAGCATGTTAGCATACGCGTCCTTGCTTTGACCCTGGTACTCGTTGCGCCCCGGCAATACTCACGTTGCGGTGGCCTCGGAAGTGCTGAAGCAGCTTAATCTCGCGCAGGGCGCGCTTGGCGAGAATCTTCTTGCTGAAGACATTGGTGACTTTCTTGATGGCGACGCCCTCGTTGGTTTGGTTGTTAACGGCGGCACTGAGAGGCGGGGTTATCGTCAGCAAATGCAGAGGCGGCGGGGTAGAAGATATGTTTGGAGTCGAAGCACAAGCAGTAACAGGATGCGCACTCACCAGACGATACCGTAGGCTCCCTGTCCAAGCTCCTTGGTGACCGTGTAGCGCTCGTCAACGATAAAGTCCTGGTTAAAGACCTTGAAGACCTTCCGTCCTTGAAGGTCCGACATGGTGGCTGTTCTGTCTGATATGATCTCTTGGATGCGGGGCAGATGGAAGATAGAAGCTTCGAATGCGACAAGGTTTTGGTCAAAGAGGAACGACCGTTTGCGTCGGTTGGGAAGTGAACTTTATAGGGAAAGACAAGGTATATATAAAGACGAAGGAAAAGTTTAGAAATGCTGTGAAAGAAGAAGACAAAGAAACAGTCAGCGACCCGACGTCTTTGCGATATATGTATGTACCTTAAGTTGCTGGTTGGTTGGGTCCCGCGGGTTGAACGAGTGGAATGGGAAATAGCTCCCTCAGCTCCTGAGCCCATCCCTGGACTGCTACTGGACGAAGCATTGCGTTGCTGTTTTAGCAGGGGCTTTCAGGGCTGCTAGAACCGATCCACAGTGACCCGAAGCCGCTAAGGTATGAAAAAAAGGGACCCCGCAGCGAAGCTAGCGAAGTCACCGCCTGGTGATGTGGCTGATTTGCTCGGCTTGCGGCCCCCACACGCACTGGGCCAATGGGAGGACGAATCAAGCTCTTCACTTGATAGCCGCGCGACAACGACCCTTGCTCTCAAGTCGCGGTGATGTATGTAACGGCTCGGCCTCATCTATTGCAAAAAGGGGAACTTGTCGTGTTGAACTCTCAGAGGACACAAACTCAAATTTGATGATTTAAAAACACGCGTTCCTTTACGAAGTCCAAAGTTTATCCCCTCCTAACAGCCTAACAAAGGTACAGTATGTATCTCGGCATTCACCTCCCGCCTCGTTAGGTCGTGTATCCAGCCGCACGCCGTCCTGTGCCACCAAGGGGCTGAGTCTGTTAAAGGCCATCACCGATGGTCAGCAATCTCATCCAATCTCACCCGGCATCTGAGAGATCCGCCTCACGTAAAGCCTCCACTGAGAATTAGGGTCCTATGCCGTCGAGTTGCCAGGTGTACAGTATGACCTCGTGTTGTTATCATCGTCTCTGGGTCCGGCATCACCGATGCAACATGACAGAGATGACAGACACTCGGAGTGAAGCCAGACAAATTGAATGCCGCTGTTCTCAAGGCCGCTCACTAGGCCGCCGAATCGTCAGCCCTGGGAGCATAGGGCTGAAGCTTGCCAAGTGGGACTGTCACTGAACTCTCAGACTGCGACATCATGGTCTACGGTATTGTTTCTGATGTCCCTGGCAATTCTCCTGGCCTCTTTTGATCATTGTCAAGGCATTAGAAATATTCAGCAAGCTTGTGATTACAGCATCTCGTTACAAGTGGCCCACCAGAGAAAAGGTCGCCGAGTTTCCTTCTTTTTCTTGCTTCGACACCAACTTCCATGGGTGTTTATCTGAAACCGACCTCAAGGGTTCTGAGACACAACCTGTAGGATCGACATAGAATAACCTACCCTCCAACTTAGTCGAACCGTCTTGCTGGGAATTATTCAGCCAATAATCATCAACTTTGCTGAAGTGTCAATAAATATTCTAAGCTACCTAGTCCCCTCTAATATGCAATAACCTGCCTCGTTTCCCTTCATTGATCATCTGTATGTACAAAGTATCGGGTATTAAATCCATCACCACCCCCCAACTCCATCAATATTATCCATCCATTTACTCTTCTCCGAAAGTCTCCTTCACAAAGTTCTTGGAGAACCGTGTGCACTGCTCATACGCCTTTGCGAAACCGTCGTCTCCGCCGTAGTAGGGGTCGTTGACGATCTCGGGTCGCTTTGTTCCGCTGAATTCGCCGAACAGCATGACCTTGGCTTTGGAGTCTGGGGCGTTCTTCTGTAGTCTGTGAAGATCGGAGAGGTTCGATCTGTCCATGGCGAAAATGTAGTCAAAGGTGTTGAAGTCGCTCGGGTGGAACTGGATATCGTGTCAGCAAGATTGCGCTGCGGGTGAGATGGGAAAACATACGCGCCGCGCGAGATGGTCGTAATCATTTATACCATTGGCCTCGAGAGTAGCCATGGTTCTGTCATCCGGGGGTTCTCCGCTGTGATAGGCAGCTACAGCGAGAATAATCAGTTGAATTCTGGTTACTTATTCCCATTTTCATACCTGTACCGCATGAGTCGATGCGCCCAATCTTATCCTTGAGATTCGGCTGCTTGGCAAGGTTCTGGAAGATACCCTCAGCCATGGGTGAGCGGCAAATATTGCCGAGACACACGAAGAGGACGTTTACTTGGTCTGGCATGATTTGATCTCGATGATACAGTGACGTGAAACAGAGTAGGTCGATCGCGAGAAAGAGAGAAAAAAGTACCAATAAGCTTATTTATCGAGAAAGGAGGGAAATTTGAAAGAACCGAAATACTGATGATCGCAATGGGATTGAGTGACGTGACGGGCCGATGCGCATAGTAATCTAATCTACCAGGTCTACCCCACCATCTCACAATTCCAGGCTTTGGAGTGGAGAGATGGAGGGGCACGGGCACAGTATTAAGAGCCATGGCCATCAAAAGCTGAACTAGTAATGAAGAAGATAGATTATAATCATCAATATTTTCCGGTGATATAGACAAGCTCCCTATAGCACAACCAAAACTTCACCTCTCAATCTCCAACTGCCACCGTGTCTCAGAACCGCTTGGCATTGTATCAGATCGTTCATTTACTCTGAACAACCCGAAAAATAAACAAGTTTCAGTTAAACCAAACACTGTACAGAGTATGGTCTTTACTCAGCCGCACGTGCTCTCGTGCTCAGCTGGCGTCCTATACCCCCTGTCAAGATGGCTTCTCCAACGCGTTCCGATTGTTGAAAACGTGCAAGCATCGTCACTTAGTTCAAGCCATCGGCCTAAAGTCTTCCCATCTTCACGGTTGACAGCCAGCAATCCAACAGAAAGATGTGAATAAGCGTAACATCTTTGAGTGAGGAGGCAGCAAGATGGTCTATAAAAAGGGCTTCGATACCTCAATGGCCTCAGGTTGAACTCTCCTCATCAGCCTTCACTCCCAAACAACTCTTCATACTTCTTAATCATCCCAATCGTCCAATATGTCTGAATGGAAGCCACCGGCCTTTGGTACTCCCGTCTGGATGAGTATTCCTGCCACAGACGTCAGCCGTGGTATGTCCTAGCCAACTGCTTGCTAGTCAATCTTGCTCTTACACCTCTATAGCTACAGAGTTCTACAAGGCTGTATTCAACTTTAACTTCAAGGACTCCGACCACAAGAGTCCTGATGAGTTTAGGAAATTCGACTTCAACCCCAGCCTGGGCTTGACAGGTGGTATTGTACAGGCTCCTGACCACACTGGTAACTTCCACCCCGGAAAAGGATGTCTCATGGTTTACTGGTTAGTCGAAGACGTTAACAACATCGGGTCCATCATTGAAAAAGCTGGTGGTAAAATGTTGACTGAGAAGGAAAAAGAGGGCGAGCATGGCCTGTATCGGTTCTTTGAGGATACCGAGGGATCTGTTGGTGCCGTGTACCAAATGGCTTGAACTTCTACTTAGGATGACCAACCTGTGCTTCTGAATTGACCACACTCCTTTTGCTTATTACTTTGATTTCCTCCTCATATGACAGGTATGCAACGACAATCGCCGAAGGATAGAGTGATCTGATGGAGGTTTCCGGAACGGTTGCAAGGGATCAAAATCAAGGCACTTGTGTATCAAAACAAGTTCAATAACAGTGCATACACCAGTGTTGGGAGGAAATGAGAAATGAGGACTGAGGTCCTTGATTCTCGATAGAATTGAACGTAGCAACGGGATGGACATAGAAGATGGGCCCATTGCTGCGAGATGAAGTTACTGTGTGAGTGAACTATACCGCTGTTAGCATGTGTGGAATATAGAACAACGATCTCCGCTGCTTATCGTAGAGATAAGACTTGTTGGTCTGCCGCAAAGAGCCATTATAAGAAGTCAGCATGATAAGGGCGACTTCGAAGTTTCTGCCATCGTTTACCTCGACAGTAGAACTACTGCCGATAGCAAGACTGCTTGGAGTCATCTCCCTCTCTCTCATGCCGCATTAATGTACGTAGAGATCAGTATTGCTCCTACAAGACCAGATGGTACTGAATCCTTCATGGAAGAAAACCGTAGCTCTTTGAAGTGTGCTTGTCTTACAGATTTCGGAAGAGCCCGGTACCACTCAAGGACAACCACACAGCGAAAAGTACAATATGAACGAGATAGTTGGTGCTTGAAGTATGACTGCATCACTTAGATATAGTCTATCATATGATGCAACCAAGATTCGCATGCCCATACCTTTGCTATAAGTAGGTCCATAGGCTATGGACCAGAACGTATACGCCTCAAGCTTGTTAGCTCGGATCAGCTGTCAGGCAGGCAAGCCCAAACCTCACATCCACGCGGTCAATCACTAGATGAATAAACTTCTTTGGATTTTTGTTTCCATTCATTTTTTCATACACAATACCAGAGAGGGGATGCCACATATAGTCGAGGCGCCGCTTCATCGCACGTTACTTTGTCCCCTCATCCGCTCCGCTGGTTGATTCCAGCATCAATCTCCAGATTTTTCACATTTTCCCCTACCCAAAAAAAAGACACATACGCCAGGCTCAGTTGAAATGGAATAATAATACACAGAGCGTACACACCCCATCAGGAACCTTTCCCTCCCGATCTTGTGCTGCTCCAAGGCCGTTGTCGTTCATTGTTACAGTTGGTCGTATCGTTATGCGTTCAAGCGAGCTGTCGCTGACGTTCTCGCCGTATCGTCTCGAGGACTCCCATTACGCCATTGTTGCGCAGTCGTTCGAGGACGAGTTTCATGCCATCTCGGCTTTTACCCATTTGATCCTGCGTCTTGGTAGAGGCGATGCTCTCGATGCTGCGCTGAATGCCCTTCGCGCCCCAACCACCAATGATACCATTCTTGAACCAGCCGTCCTCTTGAGCTTGGCCCAGCTTGCCCCTAATTTTATCACCGAGTCTTGACCTAAACTGAACCATAGTCGTCACAGCGGTCTCGTTAGGATTCTGGCTGGAGCCCTCAGCAGGGACGTTGAACTCCTGCTTCTCAATGACAGAAAGGACGCCGGTGAAGTTGAGGTTTCGACTCTCCGTCTTCATCCAACCCTCCTTGATATCGACAACACTCGTCTCGAGGATGTATGAAGCCTTGTCTCCGGAGCCGCCACCGGTGACACTGGCAGGAAGTAGCTTGTATACAGCACCAGGCATTCGACTTTTCTTCAAATGGATGCGAGTTGTGTGAAGTCGACGGGTCTTTGGGTCGACATAGCTCTCAATGGTGTCGGTGCTGAGAACATGGGCGGCGAAGGGGTTTAGCTGAGGTGAGGAGTATCGGAGGAAGTAGGCGAGAGTGACAGTCGGGAATGGGTGGTTATAGTTATGGTTTGTCGTGTGAGTGAGAACCATTGTCGCGGATTCAAGCAAATAATGCTCGTCAAGAAAAAAGAATCGAAGAGAAGCGACGTAGAAGACGCAGTCCAATTGATGAAGTGGCAATTGGCCTGACCTATCAATTGTGCAAAGAAGCTCTAAGACAAACCGTGGAGCTGGTTGAAACCCCAATTCCTATCCCAATGAGCCGTAAGCTCGATGATGCTCTTGGATCAAGTTGATCACTAACAGGCTGGTGGTTGCGGAAAATTGAGCCGGCGCCTCGGCTTAAGCACCAGCACTCTCTTATCTCCGGGAGGGCACTGAGCCGGATATGGGAAATCGATAAGCAAGAGAGCAGAGCAGTAAGACGGACTCGGAAGCGGAGCTCGCAGCTATGTCGGGCCGCGAGAGAATTTACACAAGGGAAGAATAATACAGTGAAAAGAGCTGATGATGGAGTGATCAAGTTTAGATCTGGAGACCCTCGCGACCTCGACAAGCAAAGCAGAGCAGAGCAAGCAGCACGAGACTTTAGCAGCAGCAGCAGTACTTGACTGGTCTGGGCTTCTTTCTCCGCTGTGGAAGAAGAAAGTGGAGGCAAAAGCACGAGCAATCGGCTGATTGATGTCGTTTTAGCCAATTAAGAGCTTTCTGATCACGAAACTCACAAGTTTCCGATTGGGCCGTAGTGAGGGGTTGGTTGATCTGGGGAGGATGTGGCGATTAACACGTGATGCTTGATCACAGCGTCATGAGACTGCAACACCAAAGCTTGGTGGGATGACGACACTTACAGCACTCACGATGCGACAGCGTAGAGGTATGACGAATCAATATCAACTGGTCTGCACAATGACATATCATACATGGAAGCCCATACCTGAATGTTAGATCTACTTTTTGCTTAGAGATCGGTTACATAGATTTAATAAATCATCGTTATTCCATGAATTAATGAGCATCATCGCTAAACTCGCTAACATCCGTCTCAAAGGTTTCCTTGCCTGTGTCTATTAAAGGGCATTATGACAAACTCCAGTTCTATTCATATATCCCAACCATATCAAAAGTATGCCCAACGCCTCGCAGATGCATCGCCCATAAATCCATTATAATCCATTGCAATTGAACATTTCCCTCACATGAGGAACTCACTTCCAGCAAAGTGCTTCAAAACAACCCAACCATCAGCGAAACTCTCTTTATCCATGCGCACAACAATAGCCGCGTGGCTGTGTCGATGCTTCTGAATGTGAACGGGGAACTTGCGCCAGCCAGCTTCGTCCAAGTTCTCAATCATCTCGAACTGATCAGGGGTCAGCGCAAGCGTAGGCTGTCCTGGAGTCGAGATTCGGCGCTCTTTCTTCAGCAGTTTGCGATCCTCAGCATCATAGGCCAGATCATCTTCTGAATCTGACGCTGCCAAGTATTGCTGGTTCTGTGAGCTGTTGAGGACCTCGTAGGCTTGTTCGACTTCTTCTCGAATCTCCTTAATCCGTAGGGGCATGCGGTACTGCTCGATCTTCAGTCCAGCCTCTCCGGACTCGTGTGCCTTGATTCGATTGGCACTTCGGACTGTTTGGACGGCAGAGTTGGCGAGGAAGACAACAACTCCGATCGGAATTATAACACCGACTGTCACCATAAAGGGTATGCTCTTGACCCACTTCTTAAGAGCTTCGTAGTCTGTCAATAGGGTATCTTGTTGAAGTTTTGGTCGAAGCGCAATAGGATGGTAAGGGTCAAGAATCACACCCTCATATCCCTTAAGATAGTTGAGATTGACTTTTTCAAGGTCTGTATAAGGATCATGTTTGGTAATGGCAGATGTGTAGTGTACAACACTTCGATCGTTGACAATATTTGTGTATAGTGTGCGGCGCTTAAACTTCTTGAGACCGGACATGAAGATAGAATCTGGATCGGCGAGCACTGCGAGAAGAGGTCGGTTGGTGTCGCGGAATTTATCGATAGTGAAGAGTTGGCGACCGGACATTGATAGGGTTCGGGCGCCGAGGACGTTCCAAACGGTGTTGTGCCATCCTTTAAGTGGCGTTCTCACTCCGAGATGGGGGGATGCAAATGTGGTAAAGTTCTGACAGGATTGTTAGTTCATCCAATCCTTTCCTACTACTGTTCCCCTGACTGCGACTTACCATGCATTCGAGATCATTGAGAATTCCCTTCGCATAGAGCAAACCAACCGCATATCGCGAGACTAGACCACCGAGCGAGTATCCTGCAATACTCAACTTGGTGATCTTGCCTCCTTGCTCTTCAATGCTGCGCAGCTTGTCCTCGATCTCTGCGCAAACGCGCTCGCCACCAAGCTCGATGCCATCGTATGTGAAGTTACCACGGTTCTTCTCGGCAGGCAGGATATATAACTCGTCTTCGGAATATTCGTCGCGCAAAGCCTTAGCAACATTGCGCATATGACTTGGGTTTCCCCAAAGCTGTTTATGGTCAGCGCTGCATGACGTATAAGGATTGATCGTCAGGGGATGATGCTTACGCCATGAACTAAAACACAAAGGTGAGTAGCCTTTGCGCTTCCACCAGTAACATCTTCAAGAACAACAGGTTTAGACATAGTAAAGGATTTGTGATGAAATTAAAATGGCCAAAAAAGAACAGAGACTGAGGCAGAAAGGTTGCCAGTCTTTTTAAGAATAAATTAGTTGAGGTTTCTCAGGAGATGCAGCCCCCAACGGAGTTTCGGATTGCGTAAAGTCGGGTTGTCTTGAAGTCCGCTCAACTGCAGGAATATGGAGGCAGCACGGAGTTAAGCCGTTAAAGTCCCCACCAGAATATCGATTACCACTATCGACGTCGACCAAACACGCGACAGCATATGCCGTTTTGGGAATACAATCTGGTTATTAACGGTGTTGAACAAATATTAATGCCGTGGGGCTGAGTTGAAGACGACGAGACGTGGCCATCCAGATCAGAACAGCAGAGGTTTCGTTCAGTTTTTATAATTGCGGACTTATCGCAGTCTAGTTCCACGATAGCTCGGATAGATGTGAAATTCCGACTGCTGCCAATAGCTGGCTTTGGTTTAGACAGCATGGACTAACTGGTCTACGGATCTTACTTCATCTGTTTAATCGATCCTCAAATGTGGCGCTTTCTCACACCATGGCGGGTTGCTTCTAGATTTGGGAGAGCTGAATTCCTATCATGACGCCTACAAAGGGGTGCGAACCCGAGTGCGAGCCGTCTTTAGGGTGTACTATGTAGGTGCACTAAAAACAAGTTTGTCATTGATGTAAAGAGAACCAGATCTGTTTCGGTATGCGGTCAGAACTAGTACACATAGGTAGCCAGCTGTATTCCTATAATTCTGTGGTTATTACAAAGAACCAAAAGTCCATCCCTTCCATGTTCCAGTTGGTAAGAAGCGCCATGGCTCATGAGCCTCTAAAATCATGGCGGAGTTCAACACTGAAGTGCGCAAGGTACAGCTATAAGTGGGTCTCATGAGAGCAACCGCTTGAGAGCTGAAGGCTTAGGTTAGCTGCAGCTCTCTTTCAAACTGAGCCTCATAAATACATCAAAGGCTTCATACAGTTAATACAATCTCTATTGAATCAAAACGACGATAATTTAATCATTTTCTCTTTCAGCCCATTCGGCCTTTCAAGAAGCTCACGTGCATTAGGTTCATGTCAGCACGGCCTTCCCTTCAAGCTCTCCACAGCAACTCACCTCACTCAGTGGATAACCTCCTATTGTTTCGTCTCACCAAGTACAACCACCCTAAACCTGGCTTCAACCTCCAGCCTCGATTCATCCATTCACGCTCAACGATCTCGCTAGCATCATTAGATGTTCACATGATCACGAATGCCGACACAGAGCTCATATTGGGAAGCCCTCAAGGTCACTTTGAGGTGTCGTCACCATGAGTTTATTTAAACACATTCCCTGTCCCAAGGGCGATGATTGCGCTGCGAGCCTCTGTCCATTCAATCATCCAAAGGAAAACTATGAACCGTCGTCACAAGGACTCTCATCAGATGACACGAGCAATGAGACCACCGCAGCAAACCAAGATGTGCCACGCAAGCGCGTGAGGACAGGTCCCTTTCATCCGCCTCCTTCACCTAAAACTCCCCAGGATGGGGCACCCGGTTCTTCTGGAACATTTCGTGGGGTTCCAACGGATGATATCCCAAAGCCAGTGGCCAAGAAGCTTGAAACAGCAGCTCGACCAGTCTCCCCTCCACCACTGAAACGGAAAGTGGACACTCAAGATCACACTCCAAAAGCTTCTTCAAAGATTGCCAAAACAAGTCATTCAGCTACTGAATCACGTCCATCCTCTGCCCGAAAACTTGTACCAGAAAAGCCCAAGAAGGCCGAGACACTGAATCCGAGACTCCTTAAACGATTACCTGCTGCTCATGACGTCCGTCTCAGGCTAGTCAAAATGCTTCACCAGGAACTTACCCGTCTCAACAAAGAACTCAAAGCTAAGATCAAGAAAGACGAGACGAGACTTTTACTATCAGATCAAGATCTTATCGTCCGAACACTAGACGAAGAGGAATACGTTGCCGTCCACAAGACCGCCGTGTACTCCAACGTTATGAAAAACAAGGTCATGCAATACAAGCGAATGAAGGTTGACCAGTGGAAGGTTGAGAGAGAGGATGAACTAAAGAAGAAGGAACTCGAAGCAGCTGGGAAAGATCCTAACGAGAAACCCACGGAAATCAAGACTGGCCTGACCCCTGCTCAGGAGGTTGAGCTTACAAAACGCATATTGACTCCCATCGATAAGCTAACAAATCATGGTTATGTTGCTAGTATCCCTTCAGAAGTTGATATTGAAAAGGGGAGACAAGGTGTAGCAACAGCCGCAGGATGGGAGAAATGTGACCGTTGCCAACAACGCTTCCAGGTTTTTCCTGGAAGACGGGAAGAAGACGGCGCACTCACTTCTGGTGGGACATGCACGTTCCACTGGGGCAAGACCTTCATCGCCCCCAAGGCTCCAGGCGACAACAATAGGCAGCCCAAACGATATCAGTGTTGCGGACAAGAAGTCGGCGACTCTGTTGGCTGCTTCACTCGTGACCACCACGTATTCAAGACCTCAGATCCCAAGAGACTTGCCTCTGTGCTTAACTTTGCAGAGACTCCCGAGAATCCTGTCGTGCCTACGGACAGAGCAGTGGCTTTTGATTGCGAGATGGGATATACAGTTTTTGGCATGGAACTTATCCGTCTAACTGCAACATCATGGCCGACGGGCGAGGAACTGCTAGATGTCCTGGTTCGGCCATTGGGAGAAATACTTGATCTCAACTCGCGATACTCTGGCGTCTGGCCAGACGACCTCGCTCAGGCTGAATCATGGACCGCGGGCAAATCGACGAAGCCAACTAAGAGTGGCGACGACGATGTGAGCGAAGATGGCGAGCTGAAGCCTAAGAAGAAGCAGCTCAAGATCGTCTCATCACCGGAAGTTGCCAGAGACCTATTATTTCAACTCATCTCCCCAACTACACCCCTGATCGGACATGGTCTTGAGAACGATCTCAACTCAGTCCGTATTGTGCATCCAACACTAATTGATACTGTGCTGCTCTTCCCCCACAAGGCTGGTTTACCATATCGGTATAGCCTGAAGATGCTCATGGACGTTCATCTTAACCGCAAGATTCAACAGGAGACGGGTCCAAAGATGGTAGGTCATGATTCTGCTGAAGATGCAAGGGCAGCAGGAGACCTTGTTCGTCTCAAGATTAGGAATGAGTGGATGGATATGCAGAGAGAAGGTTGGAAACTGGTGGATGGTAATTTCGTGGCTCCTGGGAAAGCTTCAGGATTGACGGAGGCGTTCATTGAGGCATAGCTCTTGAGCCCGTCGCCATATTCAAGACAGGTAGATACGCATGCGAATTTTCATGGCACTTGAGAGCATTGGTATCATATATCTTGGGGATGTTCTGGACTTGGTCACTGGTCCAGCTTAGTTAATGCTGTTTTGGAACGGGAGAAGCCGTGATGCCACCGGCGATTATACATTGCGAGATAGGGTTGATATTCCCGTCTGGTCTCGTTCTAGAAATACATAGTTGGCGCTCATGAATAAATGTTTTCATCGCCAACGATAAGCGGGGATTTCCCTGTCATTTCCTCAATATCCTTCACATTATACAAAGTCCGTTACTTTAAGCCCTGCCCACTGACAACAGGTACTGGCCACCCTGCTTTCCGCTTCCACCAGGTAGGTAGGCGACGTTGGGGTTTGAAGAAAGAGTAGCAGCAATTTCGCGACTGGCCTCGATCTTTCGAATCTGAATAAGGCCGTCACCAGCCTTCTGGATGGCCTTGCTGATAGCCTCAGCGGACTCGGACTCACCCTCGGCGCGGATGACGTTGGCTTGACGCTCCTGCTCAGCACGCTCGACGATGAATCGTGCTCGCTCAGCATCTTGCTGGGCGATCTGCTTCTGCTCGACAGCCTTTGTGAACTCACGACCGAAGGTCATGTGGGTGATGGAAACATCCTCGAGAGCGATGTTAAACTCGGCAGCACGAAGAGTAAGGTCGTTTCGAATTCGCTCAGAGACAGCCTCTCGCTGAGTGATGAGCTCTGCGGCATCGAACTGGGCAACGATAGTCTTCAAGACTTCGTTTCCAATGGAGGGGAGGACTCGCTCATCATAGTCGGCACCGAGGTTCTATCAGAGTCAGTCATTTGACCTGAAACTAGATTTTACTTGTTCATCTTACCTGGTAAATCTTGGGGAGAGCCTTGACATTTGGCCGGTGCAGCACTCTCAGTGTCAAGCTAACCATCTGCAAATCCTTGCTGCCTGTGGTTGTTGCGATATTCCTGGGTTTGGTGCGGACATCGAAGATGATGCTCTTCTGCAGCCAGGGAACAAGGAAATGGGTTCCTTCATTGACGACGGTCTCCTTAACACCAGACAATCTGTCGAAAATGACAGCCCGAGTTCCTCCCTTGACGTCGTATATGGACTGACTGCCTAGGAAGACGACAGCTGAAGCGGGGACCGCCATGCGGTACATGAAGTTGAGGGCTCTCGCAGCGGCCGCCATTTTGATGTGATGTGCTTAAGGTCTTGTTCGGCGTATCGTTGCAAGACGTTGGTAAAAAATGGGGGTCGTCAGAACCCAAATATCGATGGGAACTGAGGCGTAGCTGAAGCTTTTCGGAGTCAACGGACGGCGATGATGATTTGAAGCTCTTAGTCCACCTGTGGACAAATTCCCAGTGCGATTCGTTGGTTGGCTGTTGGATTCCTTCGGGTGGGGTGTCACTCGGAACTAGGCTCCTTCGGGAAAGCTCGGCTGATGGGGAAAGCCTGTGTCTGCGCTTTCCTTTCCAACCCGAGAAATCCTCAAGTGGCCCTTTTCTGCCTTTCGCCTCCAAACCGACGACTCCAAAAACCACACACGAGAGATCTCGACTTTTCGTGCCAAATCCGCCAAAATGAGACCGACTCAGATGCTCCGAAGCGGCGCTGCCGACCCCAAGAACGGACAGTACGTGGATTGCGATTGAACGAGGGCAATTGGTGGTTCTGTTGCGTGCGGCTTTTCCAATGGTTAATGATCGAACGAACGACACCGGGCCTTCAAAATCTACCTATTGAGATGGAACTGAATGCTGACGGATTTTCTAATAGCTACATTGGTAACTGGGGCCACTTTGGTAAGTGATTGCTCCTACGATGTGCGAACGAGGAAACGGGATCGATGAACGCGACGGACCAACGGATAATGACGATGCACGAGGTGGAAGCAATTGGGTCGACATAACACCAAAACTCGATGCATGTGCATAACCGGTCTCGAAATTCATCGATGGGATATTCTCGGGGGCTTATCAACGTCATCGACGAAACTGGAGACTAACTCGATATCAGGTGGTGAAAAGCAGCGTGGTATCATCACTTACGGTCTGTCCGCCAACCGACAGAACCCTTGGGCCGGTGCCTTTAACGATGCCATCTTCAACACTTTCCGCCGAACCAAGAGCCAAATCTTCTACTGGCTTCCTCCCATGGTTGCCGGTTACTACATCATGAACTGGGCTGTCGAGCGGTACGTTCATGTACAGCGCTCAACCACGACAGAATACTAATTATATTTACAGAAGCGAGTACCTCAACTCCAAGGCTGGCCGTGCCGAGTTCGGTGATGAGGAGGAGTAAATTGGTTGAATTATTGGAGCAAAACCATGGCGGATGTGTTGGAGTAGGTCCTCTGGACTCATTGTACATCATCAATACCTAGATCAGGAGGTGCAATAGACGGCAGTCACCCTATTTCTTTGATTACTTGACCTTTTGGCATCCATCCAGTACAAGTGAAAGAAGTCTCTCTAACCCAGTGACCCGCATCAATGTCATATCTCTTGATGATTCGAATCAATATCGGATCCACTGGTAATAGTCATTGCCGAGAGGATGATTGGACTGTTCGATTATAGGGTCACGTGAAAGCAGAATTGTCGTGCGGAACCGGCGGTATGTAACGCCGAAACTCTGTGCGATAGCTCTTCTTCCGCTCGCTGGAGAAAAAAAAGTTGGAAAATTTCGAGGTCAGTGGAGTGCTAAAAGAAAACACTGTAACTTTACGACCACCAACGTTTCCGAGGAACCTTCAATTCGCACACACAATCCCCGCGCGACTCCAAGGAAGACACAAGTAATAACTTCGACGAAGCTCCCTCCAGAGAACCGCTGCAATGGCCGCCGAGAAGCCCGATAAGAAGGAGAAGAAGGACAAGAAGAGAAGCGACGAGTCCGGCGTCTCAAAGTCCAAGAAGGAGAAGAAGGATAAGAAGGAGAAGAAGGAGAAGCTCGCCGCCGCCCTTGAGGAGAAGCTTCAGCAGGATGCCCCCGTCGCTGCCGCTGCTGCTGCCAACATGGACGAGGATTCTGATGCTGAGGAGGAGAAGGCCGCTGAGCTGCCTCTTGAGCGCACTGTCGTTCCCTTCGCCCTCCCCGTGGCGGATGAGAAGGGCATGAAGAAGGTCTACAAGACCATCCGAAAAGGTATGCGACTACAGTGAACGATGTATTTCGGACAGATCGCTAACATTTCACAGCCGCCAAGAACAACACCCTGAAGCGCGGCGTCAAGGAGGTCGTCAAGACTCTCCGAAAGTCTCCCCCTTCCGCCCCCGGCAACACCTCTTTCCCCGGCGTTGTCATCATCGCCGGCGACATCTCTCCCATGGACGTCATCTCTCACCTCCCCGTGCTGTGCGAGGACCACAACGTGCCCTTCATCTTCGTCACGTCGCGCGCTGAGCTCGGCGCTGCCGCCAAAACCAAGCGTCCTACATCCGTGGTCATGATCATGGAGAAGGCCGAGGGCAAGAAGTCAAAGGACAAATCTGCTGACAAGGAAGGCGAGGATGACGGTGAGGCGTTCGGCGAGAGCTACGCGTCTCTTGTCAAGTACGTGCAGAAGGAGTACGGCAAGCAGGCTTTCTGGGTCAAGGGTGGAACCAAGTACTAGTCGGACAAGGTCCATCGACGACGCGACAGTGCCGTTATTGTAGGAAAGGTTCGAACTTTGAAGATGAAGAGAGAGTCGGGATCCCCAAATATCAAGAAAGAGTAAGGTACCTAAGGTACCTTGGGGCGGCTGGTGTGGTGTGTTAGAACAAGTACAAGTCTGGATGTATTATACCAGAACATCCACCCGGAGAACCAACGGCTGGATGAGGGCTTTGGCGGCGTTCAGGTTTAGCTATTGCATTAAAAATGGGACATGATTACCAAGGGTCCTTAAATTTGAAACATGGCAGATCTTGAGCTGTAACCTGTGAGCTCGTGATGTCGATATGTTCGCGAAATTCAGATCATTCGTCAAGCCACGGCACGCGATCCACCCTCACGCCACCACAATAACTCAAATGTGACAGCTCAATACCGAAGCATTGTCACGGCTGGACCCTTCTCTGGAAACTCGCCCTAGTCTGATCACATCATTGATAGACTCTAGGACGAACCATGGCCTCGGCATAATTCGAGTGTTTGGATAACCTTAACGATTGGCAGTTGCCGCAAGGTCACTTTGTAGTATACACATCACTTCATGAGTAGCTTTCCGGTGGTCCAATACCATGCATTCAAATAAGTGACATCACACTATCAGTTTACAGTTTTGTTCATTTGTGTGGTATTATTTTGCCTTATTGGCTTTCTGTTATAGGTACATCGTCCCTATCCCTAGGTATTTCACACAGGCCCGAAGTCGCGGTATAACAAATTCATCATGAAAACCCCATCCCGGTCAAGAGAGAATTTACTCAAAAGGGTTGGTTCGGGTTCCCCACCAGGTGAGGAAGACAGAGAGACCGAGGGTCTCAACGAGCTTGGTAGCCAGGCTGACGCCGACGGTGTCGAGAGGTCGCTTCTCAACGAAGATCTGAGCAATGTACTACAGAAGGTCAGTTAGTGAGTGAATGGATACAATGAGGTAGGAGAGTAAAAACATACGCCGGGAGCAGAGGTAGCGAAGAAGATGAGGGATCCGAGGTAAGCAGCGCCCTTGTAGCTCAGAGTACCGGTGGCGTTGATGAGAGCACCGACACCATAAGACTGAAGAGCAGAGCCGATGAGGGACGAACCCCAGGCGAGAGCAGCACCGGAAGCCTCCTTGGAGCGGATGAACTCCTCCTTGGTGTTGGCAGCCTTGGCGCGCTGGTAGGTCTGGCCGAAGATGGGAGCGAGGACGGCGAGCTCAATGCCGTGGTTGAAGGCCGTGCCGAGGGCAATGGCAGAGGGCTTGACGGGGGGGAGATAGTGCAGAGACATTTTGATGTGATGTGTTTGTTTGTGGTTGAGAGATGGATGGTTATAGCTTCAATTGGTCAAGATGAGTAGTTGAGTTAGAGTGTGAAAGAATAAGGTAATAAAGTGGTAGGTATAAGTAGCTCGTTGGATTGGATCCTTCCCAGTATTTGTACTCTCGAGCTCGTCACAGATCTCGATCTCGCATCATTGAGAAAAGCGCTTCCGGGTGGCTTGCTCTTCCATTGCCTTGACTGTTTCTCGGGTTATCCCTCCTCTCATCTGCCCTTGTGTCGTCACCAGATGTGATGATGTCACCATTTGGTGAGACAAATTTCAACTATGGACCGTTTTCCTCCATGTTCCAGCCACTGCAGCTGCTCTTCACTGCCACTAACCGATTTCATTCACTGGCCTTCACTTATTGCGGGGTGCATCTCTTATTTTTCTTTGCTCCCCTGCCAAATTTGTACCTGATCTGACGTTTACGTGTACGACTCAGACATGCCATCCATCCATAGCAGAGCTCACTCACTCAATCACTCTTATATGCTCACAGCTGGCCTGTCCGTAATTGGAGCTACAGGAGCTTGATCTCCTGCGGGCGGGGCAAAAGATGGGGAAGCTTGGTCTACTAGGCTACTGTAGGTCCAGGTCCAGGGCAAGTTTCTTGGTGACCAGGGTTTGTAGCTGCTGCTGCTATCCGTACCGACTGCAGCAGAGTTCAGTTCAGTTCCATGAAAGCAAGCAAGCCTTAGCGGGGAACAGCGCCATGACCAATCTCTAGCACAGTACAGAGTACCCAGACTTTCTCAGAAGTGAGTGACGAGTGACGGTGTCACGGCGTCATCTGCATCTATACCTTTCCTTTCCCTCGGCTCTCTTTCTCACCCTCACAATGAACCCCGGTAATATCAAAGCCGGCCATTGTCTCCCTTTCCAGCCGAACTCCCCTTCAAGAGTCCCCAGCTGCTGGAAAGTGTCTGATGTGATCCGCGGAACCGAAGCAGGTCCAAAGCTTGTTTTTTATTCCCCGTTTCCAACTTCTCAGTTCAAACAAATTCCCATCGTCAAACTTTCTAAAGCCGGTCCTGGCCTCCCGAAAACAGCCGGCTCAGCAGCACATTCCGTTTCGAGCTAACCTGCAACTCTTGTCTCGGACTTTCACCACATGCCTTTGACACCAGACCCTGTCCCTGAACATCATAATTCGAGTACAGAGAATTGGGATGGCATGACGGATTTGACGTGTGATTGTGGATGGACCCTTGTTCTTTGTCTGTGAATACGGAGTTGCTTGTGTCTAATTGGAAATATTTTGGTGCATCACAAGACGACAGACAGCAATCCGGCGCTTGGTTGCCCCAACGCTTCCAAAAGTGTTGTAACTGAGGCTCTGCCCATTTTGACGGTTACCCTCAAATTGAGAAGTTTAGGGAATTACGAATGAAGGCAACTGTATCATCATATATGTGACCCTAAAGTCGACGATATGCATAATATCATCAAAAGTTTACTTCAACTACGTCAGGCCACTCTCGTCGGGTCTGGGGTAACATGGCGGTTGCTCTCCCGCCACATCTACTCCGTAATAAGCGACCAACTCTACCCACGTAATCTACAGCGACAACGAGAAATCAACTCCAAATTATAGTACCTTATCATAAGTTATGCCCAATAAATATCATAGGTTATGCCATATGTTGACCATCTTCACCACCCCTCAGGGCTAATAACGCCCTAACATCATGAACATACTGCAGACCCTCCAGCAGCGGCACCAAATGCATCAAGTCTGTATCCGTCGGATCATTGATCCACCCCTGGATGGGAATCGCATTGTCTGGCAACCGAATGTTAACAGTCTCCCCCACGAATAATCCGACTGAGGCAGCTTACCTTGGTGAAACAGATAACTCAACGGACTGTTGTCCAGAATCATCACCTTGCTCAGGTCTGACTCGACCGAACTGAGGTCCTTGATGAAAGCGCCTTGCCGGAACGTGCAGTGCTGGCGATAGTATCGCGCCGAGAAATACTTCCTCTCCGCCTCCAACCAATCAATCACTGGATCTGCGTACTCCTGCACCGATGCCGTGAAAACAACCAGGTTGTACCACTTACATACCCTCCTCAAAAACTCGTCGCAATACGGTCGCTTGTTAACCCAGTATAGAATCGGATGCTGCGGTCCAATCGATGTCTGTCCACCAACCCCCACATATGTTGTGTTCAAGCGCACTTCAACCATGTGTCCGGTGCTCATCCTGCCGCCCTTGGACATGCTGTGTATCAAAGTTTCGTCTAGATCTAGAATCAGAGTTTTCTGCGGGCTCGTCGGCGGTTCGAGGTTGATATACGACGGCTGCCTGCGTGGGATCAAGGGTCGAGGTGGCGCCGGTGTCTTTGGGTACTTGGTGAGCGCTGCGATGGGCGAAGTAGGAGATTTAAGATGCGCCGAGAGGTCGCCGCCGCCCAAATCACTAGCCTTTGTTCGCGCGATCGCCGATTGCGTTTTCCTATGCTTCCGCTGCCTGAGATCTTCGTCGCTGTTGAGCTTGATGCGAATTGACCTTCTCGTCGAACCGGTTTCCTCTGCAGGCTGTAGTGACTTCGATCGTGCGTGTCGACTGAGACTGCCTGACCGCGATCCATCTGATTCCGACTCCGATGAGAGGCCTGATGACGTCGATGATGATGATACGGGCCTCGGTCTTGGTGCTAGCTTCCTATATCCTGTAGTCCTGCCATAGTCCTTTTCAGACACGTTTTCAGGTTCTTCCATGGTCTTATGTCGAGGTCCGTGTAATCCAAATAGTTTTCCGAGCTGCGTAAAGGGTGCGAAGTTGCCGTATTCGTCATAGAAACATGCAATGAGATAGACACCTGGGGATGCCAGTGTCGCAAGAACCCATCTAATAGAACCAATAATGCTGGAAGCGAAGCGTCGGGGGATAGAGTGCCACCATGAGCTTCGTTTTTGGCTGTCGCCTGTGCCGTTGAGCAATGGTGTACTCTCGTCAGCCGGCTTTTCGGTGAATCGCGATTCGTCGATAGTATCCTGGGCAAAGGATTCGGTCTCGTGACCGGAGGGTCTGTCGTCGCCGTGCTGGTCTTCGGAGGCCAATCCAATTGTACCAATGGGACCTCCTCCTATGCTGTTCGATCGAGATTGACTTGGACTTGGGGGCGGCGATACGCGGGCCGTTAGGATATTGAGGGAGTTCATCGCCACAGGCTATCGCATTCCATGAGGTAGAAGAAGCAGTTCAGGGGATACGTTCGAGTCTTGAAGGTTGGTGCAAAGAGTTCGGAATTCTGTGACGGCGGACGGAAAGAAGGGAAACAGCCCCGAGGAACGGATCGTCGGGCTATTGGCCGGCCTAGTTTCGCGGGAAGGGGGAACCGTCGACACCAAAAGCTGATTGACAGGAAGTGAAACGAATGTCAAGAAGGCATCGATCGAATGCGTGCGGCCAAGCGAAAAAAAAATAAGGATAGAGGCGAGGACTAGGACAGGGGCGCAGTACAATCGCGATAGTAGGGCCAGGGAATGTACAAATGGCCTAATGATAAAAGAGTGCCAGGGAGGAATTAACAAGGGCACTTTTCGAAAGACAAAGCCCAAGCAGCAGAAACAAATGCAATCCAAAAGTACAGATGTCTTGAGTGATGAGACGATTAGGTTAGCCTGGTCTAGTAACCTGTCGGTTGGTTGTATAGACTGCTAGACAAGACAAGGCAAGGCAAGACAGAGCAAAGACAAGCCGCCTTCGCACGGTTGTCAGCGAGTACTGTAGTTATCAACTGTTTCGTGGCGTTGAGAGGGGAGCTGGCTGCTGGAGGGAGTTCTAAGGCTGGGGAACCTTTTGTTGGTCAACTAAGTTAGGTCCAAGATCGGGTTCTTCCAAGCTAGAAATAGGCAGCCCTGCAGCGCTAGTTGTAAAACAGTAGCAAATACGTAAGTATAGCGGGCTATCGACGGGTGAGGCGGGGAGTCAGTCTTTTTTTTCTGGCTTGTGAGAAACAAGAACAAAGAAGCCCGTGGCGATTGATTGCTGGAGAGGAATAAAGATAAGACTGGATGAGGGGGGCAAGTTTACGAGCCGCTTTGAGCGCGCGCAAAGAGAGTGTGAGGGATCTGGTCAAATCAGATCAATACAGAAAGGAGTGAGTAGATCACAAAGGGAGTGAGATGTGAGAGAATTTGCTGATGGGTGGCTCGATTGACGACGGATGATGGTTGAGAGGGATGGCACGTGTTGGGGATTGAGGTGCCGAGATGCTGGGGAATTGCCAGGCTTTGGAGTGGAGGGGCTCCAGCCTGCGAACTCGAGTTTCTAGGCTGCTTTCAGTGCATCACTGGTCCCTGCTACAGTAGCGTTACAGGGGTTCTTGGATACCGCGGCTCGTATCAATCACATATGCTCTTACAGAATTCCTATGTCCTCCACTATCACAAATGACCCGGGCTACCTAGGTCTCTGTCTGGGTCAGAAGACTTGAGATCGTACATCAGTCGAGAAAAAAAAAAACGGTTAAAGATCATATCAAGTTTATTTCAACTTCTCTTGATACTACTGTCTAAACCTTTTTGTAACCTTAGGACATGACCTTGTCACAGGTAAGCTTTCTGCCACCCCCTTAGCCAACGTCGTATTACAATGATAGACTTCTTCCAAAAAGCAACTACAATTAACGCAAGTATCCCTTTTGTTTCCCAAACAGCTCATGTCAGCGCAGTGATCTTGTTTCCTACCGATAACAGCTTCGTTATTGATCTTCCTCAGATTCATCGTCTGGCTTAGCTTCCACTGCCCAGGCCTCTCTTTGCAATATCCCTTCCTGGCGTATCTGCCACAGCGATGTAGGATCAATTACACCATCAGGCAAACGGAGATAATGGATAGCATCGCCATGAGAGATGATTTCGCCCTCCACTCGTTCGATCCTGCAAAGGAGTTGATGAAAGTCGCGTTGGCCAACATATCCTTGATGAGAAACATGTGCAGACCACTTTCTGCCATGTCTCAACTACCTCTTCACTGAAGTCGAAATCGCGTGTTCCTCGCCATGTGAGAGTCGCTGAGCCATGTATCTTGCTGCCCTCATCTTTATTCTTGTGGAAGACGGCTGCACTAGCATCGTCGCGAGAACAGTGCCAGATCGCGAGGCTCTTCAAATACTGCATCTTCTGCGCAACTCGGCCAGCATTCACCAAAAAGTCCGATATACGGCCCTGAGACCCTTTTGTCATGAGCGGCGTTGTGAGTATCAGCGATCGGAGTCGAGGCCAGTCACTGATTATCTTGCAAGCTGTGAAGAAGTCTCGAGCATCGATCATGGACGACACAGAGAGATGTTCGAGGTTACGGCTCTTCACGGCAAATGCTTTCCCCAGCTCATATTTTGTATGCCGGCGGGTCTCTATTTGCACGGATGCCACAGTAATGGTTGGGTTCACGTCCCTCCGAGTAGCTTCCATGATCTGTTCGTTGAAATCCTCGAAAATAGACATTGATCTGATGTGCTGGGGCCATGTGGGAAGCCCATCCTGCAAACCTATTGCACGAGAGTGTTAGATACCGGGATATGCCTATCATGTCTGCCGTTGACTTACGGAGTACTCTGGTCATAACTCGAGCCAAGTGGATATGGTACGTGGAACAGAACCCGCCACGGCTCGTAGTTGATACTCTCGAGATTTGGGAACTGCTTTAGCAATTCGGAGAGCGCGACGCGGTCGATTTTACGTCGGATCTGTCGGCGGATCACAACCCCTTTAATTGTTGGAACTTTTGGGAGTCTCTTGCCCCCGATCTCTGTAATGATTGTTCCGAACAGCTGATAAATAGCTGGAGTCCTTGGAGGCGCCACCTGCTTCCCTTTGATCCAGCCGTGGTCTGGATCATGCCAAACTTTCTGCTTCTCGAGAAGATTTCCATCATTTTTCGTGCTTGAATCCGTAAAGATGGTTCTTGAAGCAGTGCTCCGGGTCACTCGGTGAGTACGCATTGAGCTCCAACGTTATATGATGTGTAGGCCTCCAGGTTGCGAGCGCTTTGGTCAGCTTTTGCAGTGCCTCTTTGATGAGCTCGAAAGGGACAAACGAAGGGATATATCTCAGACACTGGCGACACTTATAGAGAGGGAGCTGGATGTTGAGGTAAACTCTGCGAATGAGGTGCCTTTGCAGAATGATTGTTTTCAGGCCTTCGGCGGATGCTCCGTTCAACTCAAGTCGATTGAGGTTTTTTTATGCAACAATGGCATGCCATTCTTTATAGACAGTGGACGCACAACTCCATCGTCTTTGGCTAGAGATATCCTCCAGGATAATGTGGCGTATCTCTTGAAGGAGAAAAGCCCAACTCGAGCGGGAGGCCTTCTCAGCTCGTGTCTGGCTACGGAGCGTCACCGTGATGACAGATAAGGTTGGTACATGAAGAAGAAGAAGAAGAAAAGCAAGAGGCTATTGGTACATGGAAAGGCTGCTATGGTTTGTAGATGCTACAAAGTTTCCTGGAGAAGCAGGAAAATCAATATCAGCCATTCAACTGCCGACATCTTGTGAAAACAAGATCATCATAGTGGTCAATATTGATAGAATTAAGTATTCCACTTACACAAAACACTTATATCTGTGCTTCAACATGCAATAAGATGATCTCGGCTACTGTCCCGCTTGGATGAACTAACACAAGAGTCAATATATGGCTAAACCATACTTCTCAAGGTCTCATCAAGCTTCGTAGTTGTTCCATGTTCTGATCCTCTAACAGATAAACGATGAATCTTGTCGCCATGTCTTTCATATAGGGTTGACAAGGGTTGAGAACAAGGGCATCTTACTAGACCTGGCCAGGTTGTGGATCTGTCGGGTTTGTATGTTCGTTTCGTTTTCGTATCTAGAATTTGCAAATGGCCGGTTGGTTCTGGACGCTATGACTCTTTGCATGTGAAGAGGAGTACCCTTGTTGATCTGGTAAATATAATGCCATGGTATGTCTGATACTGGGCAGCTTGGCACTCTAGACATAAGAAACCTCACCCTCAACTGCTGAGGTGGATGAGTCCCATACAGCGATGGCGAAACGTGTTAAAAAGAATAAATAAAAAACCATCCTACCGACGTGAGGACTTATTATTATGGTCGTCCGTTTGGAAGGCGTTGAGTGAAAAGGCCAATACCAAGAAATACAGCAGGACGCTCATGATAAGTCATTCTTGTATATCGAACATGTCACTGAAATAATGGTGTTTGATGGTTTAGACGAACCAGTTTGATCACTTTCTTGGCAATAAAGAAATAGATCGAGCTTCGGAGGATCACTCCGTAATGCCTTGAACGTTGCCAGCTCATCAATTTCCATTCCTGAAGTCGGTGACAGCTCATACATAGATGATGGCGGTGAGTCCAGCTTTCTGAGAAGGACAACAAACATTGATAACCTACATATATCCCACCTTTGATTGCAAATCTGTGCCCTGATGTTCTCTAAAGATTCTTTCGATAACTAAATTCAACTAATTAGTGCTACGTCTTAGTAGAATCTGCCCCTGTCGTCCCATTGTCGTCATGGCCTGTACCCGGGGCTCGGGGTACGGTAGCCCCACAAAGCGACAAGGCTGATGGCCCCCACCTGGACCTGAAGCCTTGCACAAAAAAAGGCTCCGATGCGAGGAGGAATTGATTGACTCATATTCACAAACCGTACAATTCGTTCCAAGTAGCAACAATCTTTTGCCTGTTCAACAACGCCGACGCTTCGCACCACCCATGCGAAATCCATCACTCGGAATTAAACACAGAATAAACAGCATCTTTAGATCAAAAAGCATATCTTCTCTTGGGCGATATTTGTGTTTTGACTCACAAATCACCCCTCCACTTCACCCCGCGAATCGCAGACATCCCACCCCGGCTTCACTACATACCAAGCTACGACCGACCGCGAGTGTAACTCCGACCGATACACCTCCTAGTAGATATGGCCCCTGTTTCTACAGGCTACGCGCCTGATCTCGAGAAATATCTCAGGTCTCTCAAGGGTCAAGCACTGGAATCCTCTGTAGAGAGCCTCATCTGGTGAGACACACGCCAAGTCCTTTGCCAAGGTGCTCGTTGCTAAAGTGTTCGCAATACCTTCAGTCTGCTCAAGCGACGACAAATCAAGGGCTCTGAACCCTGCGCCGTCGCTACAGCTCACATCCTCCTCCAAGTCGTCGCCCGATCGAAATGGTTCAACGTTGACAGCTTGATCGACAACGTCTCGCGTATTGGTCGTCGCCTGGTCGAGGCTCAGCCCAAAGAGCTCGTTATCGCCAACATCGTGCGCCGAGTTCTAGGCCTCATTCGCGACGAAGCTGCCGAGGATAGAAACGAGGGTGCGAGTGAAACCCCCAGTGACGCCCAGATCACACCAACCGATGCTGTCCCGAACCCAGATGTCCTGTCGCACCAGTGGCCTCCTTCGACATACGGCAAGCAAGACTCTGCCGGAGACTATATCACCAACAGCGCCAAACCCCCACCCGCTCGGCCAGGTCCTCTCTCCTCTTACAGCTCCGTCAACGTGCCTAAGACTCTCTTCCACCTCCTCTCAGTGTCTACGCCCGGCGAACTCGCGCCCAGCAGCCAGGGATCGCCCCTAGGTCTTTCAGGGGCATCAACTCCTTCGTGGAGAGCTCCTTCGGCTCAGGTTCATGCTTTGAGATCAGAGGTTATCGACGGTATTGAGGAGATCAAGGATGAGATCAGCTCTGTGGACGATCAGATCGCAGCTTTGGCTGATGTTCAAATTCACCCTGGTGACTACGTGCTCGTTCATCAACCCTCACCTACAGTCGAGCGATTCATTCTTCGCGCAGCCCTGAAGCGCCGGTTCACAGTTCTCATTGCGACTGAGCCACCGAAAAAGCAGACCCCGGAGGTCCCCCATGCTTCATTCCGTAAGAAGCTTGCTTCCGCTGGTATCACGGTGATCAACATCATGAATGGAGGGTTGATGGCATACATGTCCCGAGTGGACAAGGTCATTCTGGGGGCACACTCGATTGTCGCCAGTGGTGGTGTTATGGCTGATGCGGGTGCTGCAGCTATCGCTCGAGCCGCAAAAGAGCGAGGACGTGCTGTTATCGTCCTGGGCGGCGTGTACAAACTTAGCCCTGTGAACCCATATAGCGGGGAGCTCTTGATTGAGTGGGGAGACGCTGCCAGCTTTGTCAACTTTGCAGATGGGAACATGGTGAACAGTGTCGAGGTTCGGACTGCCCTCAATGAGATGGTCCCTCCAGAGCTGATCGACATATACATCACCAACTTGTAAGCCAAGAGGCCGTTGCGTAAGGCAAACAACTAATTTTCTTTTCAGGGGGACACACTCAAGAGATCACTTGTCCAGTCTCATCGCAGATCATTACAAGACGGAGGACGTCGACTTTTTTCAAGATGAGTAAAGGAGGAATCTCAAAATCAAAGGACAAGAAAACGTCGCAAAAGTTGTGCCTTGCATTCATTCATTTCTCGGCGTTGAGCGAGACAGGGTTTCCATTATCCAATCCAGTCAAGGAGTGAAGGTACCATAGAATTTGCTTGATAGCACATATCACCAGCGTTTTTAAAATTTCAACCATATTGGGTTGAAATCAGCCTCACACAAACAAATTGCCAGATCACGCCGCAACCGTATGCATCGTATCGAGTCGTGTGCGGTGTATGAAAGCAATGACGACGACGGGCCCCAAGTCAAGTCAAGCATAAGTTTAGAGTATTGCCAGAGCGATCAGAGGCCGGGAATGCGGCACCACAGCTGTCAGTTAGTCTAGGCTCCCTCGCTCGGCCGCGTAAGCACCAGCTCGGCCATTGGACGCAGGGAATCCTGGGGAGTCATAGGGCTGCGAATGCGAGTTGCGTAACCCCCTGTAAGGCTCTCGCTGTAGGGCATTTTCGCATGGAGTTCGGTGATTTGATCAGGCCGGACGGAGGTTGAAAGTGTTTCCTCTTTGGTCATGATGTGAGGTGTTAGCTGAGGATCATTGACAAAGATTAAATAAAAGATATATCCTTCTCCTCACGCTATGATGCATTCACATTTGGATAGCTTTCAAAGCTTACAGTAGATTAATCAGTGTGCTATTGTATCACACCATCAGCACTCACCTACCACCTATTCTCTCCCCATTAATACCCCTCCTCCTCCTCTCATCATGACAGCTCCATCACCAGCCATGGACTCTTCTACCAGCAGAAACAATCCCCCATATCTCACAACTGGCCAGACCCCAGCAATAGCTGACGATGCGCCACCGCCTCCATACTCAGAGACTGATATCTACTCTACCTCTTCTCAGCCCCCTGGCTCCGTCGCCGGCTCCGGGCACGGCCCCGCAGCTCCGGGTGACGATACCGCCTCCCGCATGTCCTCGACTTCAACTACAGAACCCATCTTCACTCCGCCACTTACACCTCGCACCGAATCTAATGTCAACGCGACAACACCTACAACACGCGAAATCCCCCTCTCTCCCAGTGTAGCTCTCTACTTTGAGACCCGGCCTGTTCCAACATCAGCGTCTCAATGGGAGCCTCAGATCCACACCGTCACTGTGAAGCCAAATTCTGTGCCAGATGATATTCCTTATCCGGAGAATTGGGCGACTTCATACGATATCACAGCCCAAGATTGGGCTACTTTTGTTAACTTTCTCCTCCCCGACCACGATTCCGTCCGAAATGAGGCTATCTTGGGTGAAAAGGGTAAATCAGAGGATAGCTCAGATATCAAGTCATCTTTTGGTGGTGACGGAAGCGTCAAGTCAGAACGGCACACGACTGATCCTAATGAACTACATCGAAAGCGTGCAGAGGTCGAAGCTATCGTTCAACAATGGAACTCTGGCTTCTTTGCTCCCCGAAATGTCATGGTAAGGCTTCAGCCCGAGGAGCAATCGCACATGCCAGGAGGATGGGAGACCACATTCGACGATCCTCCAGTGCAACTCCCACCACAGGCTGGACCGTCCTCTCCGAGAGACGCGATACCTCAGCGCAGACCTAGCGGTTGGACAGGATCTTGGGGCGGCTTCCAAGTCGACAATGACAGCGTCCGGTGGGGAGACAGATTTGTTGCTGATAGCAATGGGCTTCGCATAGGCAACATTGTCATGGATAGCAGGGGAATTCGCATGAACGGCCAGCCTGTGGGAGTCCCTTTTGGCCCTGGACCATCCCAACCACCACCTCCGAATGATCGCAACATGCCCCCTTTCATGTCCGGACACCCAGCATGGCATCAAGATCCTCCTGAAGCCCACACCTTTCCCCAACGAGGGCGAGCAGCTAGCCATGATCATCAAAGACGCCGCTCTCGGTCATCATCTTCATCTTCTTCCTCGTCCTCGAATTCCTCTTCCAGCTCAGAGTCCATTGGTTCTCTCCCTGACTACGACGATCTCAAGGACCAACAGCTCCCCGTTTACATCGCTTGTCTGCAACAATGGACAGCTAATCCTCTCGAAGTGCGCACCAAGGCTGATGTCAAGCAATTGAAAGCTGAACTCAAAGCCTCGAACACAAATGGCATTGCTCCCAATATCGACCGAAAGTCTCTTGAGGTGCAGGGCAAAGCCCTTTCGCAGCAGTGGAAGACTTTGAAGCGTCAACAGAAGAGGGAACGGAGAGAGCGAAAGAGAGATCTTAAGAAGAAGAAAAAGGCTGAGAAGAGAGAGAGGAGACAGCAGAAGAGGGAGATGAAGGCTGCTCGCAGAGATCATAGGAGGGGCCAAAGAGGTCGAGGTCATGTTGAGACACCTCCTGTTCCTGTGGTGCCTCCTTTCCAAGTTCCTCCCGTTCACGTTCCTCCTGTGAATGCCCCTGGTGTCAGGGTCCCTCCACCAGCTCTCGGTGGCTGGGGATGGTCAGGCAGAGGAGCCGGCCGAGGAGATCGAGGCCATCATAATCGAGGCAGAGGTCGAGGCTGGGGTGGTTGTGAAAGTCAAGGTCCCTGGGGCAGAAGTCGAGGAGGCTTCCAAGGAGGCTGGCCAAACCACTGTTCGTTTGGATCTGCCGGTCGAGGCGGTTTCTTTGGTGGCGGAGAGTGGCCATCTCGCTCAGGAGAAGGTCCTCCAGGCTCATGGCCAGCAGACGGCAGCAAAGATGGCAGTATTCCACCGCCAGGTGCGGCATCAGCTGCAAAGTACAACACTATCTCTGGGATAGAGATTGAGATTGCAACGAAGCAAAAGGATCTGGAGGCGAAAGAAATAACTTTGAGTGAGCGCAGGGAGCTGGAAAAGGAGATTGAGGCTCTTACGGAAACGATGGAGAGAACAAGGCTTGAAGCTGATGAGGCGTATGCTCGTGAGTTGGCTGAACAACTTGATGGCTAATGACGATTTTTCAACTTCTTATGTATTTATATGGATAACCATTTCTTGAACTTTGTATTAGTATCTATCAAAGGGACTGTCTGTCTCCAGACCAGCTATACCGATTTAAATGGGCTACAAAACTCACTTCTATACCGCTGTCCAGTCTGTTTGACCTTACGGTCCTTTTACTAGAATTATTCTTCTTCTTAGTTCTCACTACTTGAATTCTTAAACCCAGAGCAGTGCTTGTGATTCATTTTAACGTAGTTCTTGATAGATCCAACCTTTCACTCCTCAGTTGTACAGTGTCCCAAGCGTAGACTCGTCAACCTCATAACTATCTTCCAGCTAATCATGACGTATTTCACCTGGACATCACAACTTTTTATCTATCCGTCTATTAAAACACACATTCCCCTTTTTTTCACATACTCTTCTCCTTAATGCTTCGAGTCATCCTTTTCCACCAACGAACCAACGCCCAAGCTTCTCCCCACAGCGACCTTCATCTTCTTCTTCTTGTCCTTGTCCTTGCCCGCTTCGGGATCACGGCCAACCTCACCCACGGCTTCGCCCTCGTCCTCGGCTTCTTCCTCTTCCTCTGCAAGGGCCTCGTCGACTTGCTTCTTAATACCTCCAAGATCTAGACGCATGCAGAAGGCATCCTCGCCGTCGGCGTAGTATTTGGACTCGGTCTTCTCGTTGGTGAAGCCGAGGGTGTTCTCGTAGAGGTGGCGGGCTGCGGCGTTGGAGACACGGACGTGGAGGGAGACGTATTTCGCCTGGAATGTCTCGACCATGGCCAGTTCTACACATGTCAGTTTCTACTCTAGAAGCAGCATCTCGATATACTTACGACTTTGGCGCATCAACTTCTCAGCAATACCCAGTCTTCGGTGCGTTCTCATGACGCTCAGACTCGTTATGTGACCATGTGGAATGCCGTCTGAAGGCTCCTCCTCCATCTTAGCGAGGACATATCCGACAATCTTGGGGTACTCGTAGGGGTCCTTCTTGGGTCGCGAGACATCAACGGCGACGTAGCTCAGCTGGGGCCATGAGAGGGCATGGTAAAGGTAGTACTTGAGGAAGTAGTTCTCGGGGAGGTTCTCGAGGTTTGCGTGCTGTATGAGGGGCAAGTCTGCGTTTGTGAGGAGGCGAATATCCATGGCTGCTTATGATACTGTGGTGATGAGGGTCAAAAGAATATACGTAGGTAGTATTTGGATGTCGACAGAGAATGGTATAGCTTCAGCCCACTTCAATTCATCAAGCGGAATCGGCCCCTCTTCACGGCGGGTCAAAGTTTGCGGTCAAAAGTCAGCCCGGAGGTCGGCAGTAAAGTGCCCCGCGCCGCAGAGGGACAACCCCACTAGTAACTAAGATGCTCTGAAGCAGAAGACCTAGACTAAAACGCTAAGCCAGGCACCAATTGACTGCCCCTCCACTGTAACACCCGAGAAATGTTCCCTCGTGGAAGCGCACCTGTCAACGACAAGCAATGGCCGCCACGGGACTCGAGCAGAAGGTGGGTTATTAGTTGGTGCTTTGTCTCTATTGGCGCGACAATTGCAGTGGACTCTTGAATTGTGCCAGTTGTGTAAACTAACGTGCAAGAGGACCACGACAAGAAGGGTCTAAAGACATAGATAGACAAATATATAAGGAGATCATCGTCAGTTGTTGTTCCCGTCATCTAGACAAGGTGTTCTTTTTCCCATTTAATCTGCGTTCGTCTGTTCTCTTGATACCCAGCTCATAGTGCCTCACTTCACCACTGACTAGACTAACACATCACTATCATGGCTCTTCCTCTTACTGGCAAGCTTGCCATTGTCACTGGTGCCTCTCGAGGTATGTTCAAGATCTTACCTTTTCTACGATCAACTGAGCTCTACTGACTTCAAAAGGCATTGGTCTGTCCATTACCAGGGCCCTTGCTGCTCGGGGCGCGAACCTCGTCCTCGCCTACACATCCGCCAGCTCTGCTGATTCAACAGCTAAGCTTGCTTCTGAGCTGTCCTCCAAGCATTCTATCAAGGTCGTTCCCGTGCAAGCAGATCTCGGCACCGTGTCAGGTCCTGCCTCGCTCATTTCTCAAGCCGCCGATGCCTTCAGCCCCCTGCGCATCGACATCCTCGTCAACAATGCGGGTGTTGCTTATAACGACAAGGTCCCTGACATCAAGCCCGAGGACTTCGCAAAGAGCTACAACGTCAACGTTCTTGGCCCTCTCCTCCTCGTCCAGGCCGCGCACCCCTACCTACCCACAGACCGCTCCGGTCGTATCATCAACCTCAGCAGTGTAAGCGCAAGTCTTGGTTTTGTTGGCCAGAGTGTCTACGGCGGCACAAAGGCTGCACTAGAGGCTATGACACGAACTTGGGCTCGTGAGTTCAGCGAGAGAGCTACTGTCAACGCCATCAACCCTGGTCCAGTCCGCTCTGAGATGTACTCTCGCAACTCGGACGAGTTCAAGCGTCTCATCAAGCCTTTCATCCAGAATGCGCCTCTCATGGCTGCTCGTCCTGGCATTGACGATCCCGAGGTCGTCGAGGAGGCCAAGACTGCCGGCGGTCGAGCAGGTGAAGCTGATGAGATTGCTGGCATCGTCGCTATGCTTGCTAGCCCTGAGAGTGCTTGGTGCACTGGTCAAGTCATTTGCGCCAATGGCGGTATGATCTTTGGTATGCAATAGAGGGTTTCATCGCGGAGTAAAGGAAAATAGAAGTCAGGTGTTTATCAAGGATCTTTTGGAGTAAATTCTACGCAACTTATACGTTTCATGTTAGCCCGTGATTTTGTACGCAATTAAGGTGAACCCTTCTAGACTGTTGTAATAAGATCAACTGCCCCGCCATTAGTGGGCGGTGACGCAAATTCTGCCACTCACTCACTCACTCACTCACTCACTCAGTCTCGCAACTCACTTACAAATCCGTGAGTGAGTCAAGACAACCCAAAGATCACACACAGATACCATGGAAACAAGACAAACAGACTCCTCTGATCCCTTCGAGGAGATCCTCAACCTCGAAGAACGCTTTTACTCAGAAGGCTACCAACAAGGCATCAAAGACGGCGTTCAAGCAGGGCGGATTGAAGGACGATCTTTTGGTATGCAAAAGGGCTTTGAGAAGTTCCTCGAAAGTGGCCGTCTTGCCAGCAAAGCTATTGTATGGGCGAACCGAATACCACGCCAGGACGGTACTGCGCCAGGAGAGACTTGCACATTACCACCGCTACCCAAGAACGCAAGACTGGAGAAGAACATCAACACTTTGTATGCTCTCGTAGAGCCAGATACACTTTCGACTGAGAACTCGGATGATGCGGTTCAAGATTTTGATGACCGGGTGAAACGGGCACAAGGAAAGGCGAAGATTGTCGAAAAGATGGCTGGCAGTGGTGGAAGAGAGACATCGGGAGCATCACCAACAGCCTGAGAACATCGGAAATGTATTCGGAGTTTGTTTGGGCGTGTGAAGGTTGAAATCAAGAACATCGGTATCAAAGACCTTCATACTTGAAAAAGGAAAATCATCTGCATTGTCAATGGAAATTCTATACTCTCACTACCTCATAATTTGTACCCATAAGCACCCTCTTTGCTTCTAAATTATTTGAATGATCTGCAAGGGTATCTGTAACAGTTAGCACACGTCCTCTTCGCAATTCACCAGCATCTGCAACGTACCCTTCACCATAAGATGTCTCTGTCACCTCATACTTGTGCACATCCCACTTTCCAGTTGCCAAGGTCTGGCCACTGGGCAGAGGAGGCATACCATTAACGAACACATCCTTGGTCGCATCGGTCGCCTTCTCAAGAGCCTTTGCCAAACCAGTCTCGGATTCCTGCTTGACAGCCACGAGCTGCTTCTCACCAGCCTCACCGATGAGCTCGACCTTGGGAGCCGCGGCGCTGCCGACAGTGAGGAGCTGGGCGAACTGGGATTGGTTGACAACGCTGAGCTGGGGGTAGTTTCGGCGGTTGTCGCGCTTCCAGTAGGGGTTGTCGGCAATGTCGCCAGCGGGCAGCGTAACGGGGTCGTCGTACTCGAGAGGAGGGTTGGCGCCGGGTGTAGGGTTTCGGAAGTGAGGGTTCAGAGGGACACCGTTGGATCGCTCAGGGTCGATGGCCATGAAGCGACGGAAGGCCTCCCAGATGCCCGTCGACTGGAGGGTTTGCTTCTGTACGACAGAGGTCCTGTTAGCGGCTGCATGTCATGTATTGGCTTTCATGATGGATGTGCGAGGTAATTCGAACGTAGGGGCTGCTGTCGTGCGGCCATTGGGAGGCATTGGGCTCGGAGGCTTGTTCATGAGTCGTACCTTGGCGATGCTGACCACGTTGCTGGCGGCTTTGGCCGCTTGGGACGACATGACGGCGGTGGTAGGCTGATGAAGGTGTCGTTGAGGTTCGGGTGATGGAATCGATTCCAAGTTGAAATGGCGTCGTGATTATTGGCTGACCAAGTTGGTTTAGCCGAGGCTCCACCGAGAGACGTGAACTACCCTATAGACTTAAACGTGCATAAGGTGCTGCCACATACGTGATTTCGGTCTCATAAATGACTATGAATTTTATGGTATTAACATTTATGTTGAGAGTTGAGTCGTTCTTACAGTAAGGTGTGTTGTCACGAAAGGTAAACTGCTGTAGTTGGTGGCTGCTACCACAACATCAACAACACTACGGGTACTTACCTACATAGTTCTCACGGCCTGTCTTCAAGCTCCTATGGCATCAAGTTGTGAAAATCGAAAAGACTTGTCCTGAAATCGAAATGGAACCATAAGACACAAGTGTGTCGTCAATTTATGATTAAGGATAGGCTCCAATGCTGGCATTTCCACTGGGAGACTTAGTGATCGAGCACTAAATAATTATCAAGGCATTATCGGATACAGACCAAAATCAGAAGCGAAATGTTGTAATCACCCGTTTTACTACTGTCTATGAACCCTTTCCATTTGCAGCAAGATACGAAAACAAAAACCCTTTAACCAAAGCATATCAAAAGTCCCGACTGCTCCCAGTAATCTCCAGCACACGTTGGTGTGCGACTGATCAGAGGCCTCGTCTTTATTTACTAGCCAGCTCTTCAACCAGTGCCTGAACACGATCAAGAGTGCCCTGTGGGCTTCCAGCCTCAGCGACCAGAATCTTGCCCTCCTTGCTAATGACGAAAACGCCGCGCGTCGTTCCCTTGGGAGCCTTCTTGAGACCGATAGCCTCGATGAGCATTGCCTTAGGGTCGCACAGCAGTGTGTAAGGGAGCTTTTGCTTCTCCTTGAAGGTTGTGTTGGCTTTGGGAGAGTCGGCGCTGAGACCGTAGATGGAAAGACCGTCCTTGGTGAGAGGCTCATAAGAGTCGCGGAAGAAGCAGACTTGCTTGGTGCCTGCGGAAGAGTCAGATGAGTATTCGGATGAAAAGGCTTTGTCAACTTACAGCCAGGAGTAGATGCCTTGGGGTAGGTGAAGAGGACGACACCAGACTTGCTCTCATCAACAAGCTTCTTCAATGTGGTTTTCTGACCATCATTGGTCTCTATCTCGCCTCCAAAGCCATCAAGGTCCACAACGTCGCCAACCTTGGGCTTGCCACCGGCCTTCTTGGGCTCCTCCGCCTTAGGTTCCTCCGCCTTGGGCGCTTCCTGAGTCTTCTCCTCTTCCTTAGTTTCCTTAGCCTCCTCAGGCTCTTCCTTCTTCTCTGTGACCTTGGCGGCGGCCTCCTTCACCTTGGCAGCGGCTTTGGGAACTTTGGTAGTGGACTTTCTCTTCACAGGAGGAGGGGGAGGGGCAGTAGATGCCTTGCGCTTGCGGAGTTCCATAGGCATGGTGATATATGGATGGAGCGAGAGGATTTCTGCAGTTTGCGATAATGCGATGCGATGCGATGCGCTGAATGCAACGAGTGAAGAGCAAGCTCGGGGATGAATTTATGATTAAAAACGACGGCGCGAAGAGTACGAAACGCGTAAAGAAAAGGCGGATGAAGGAGACAAAAACAAAAGATGAGGTTAGGCGCTTGGGGGAAATGGGACTTTGCCCGTCCGTCGCAGTCGCATTCGAATGAGGTACCTCACCCCGGTTTGGGAGGTCTCGTCTGGGGACCAATAGAGGCTGCTCCAGGCCCTTTCAAGCTTCCGGGAGCTTGGACCACAAGCTGCTCGGCAGCGGACGGCGCACGGTCCATGCCTTTTCACTTAGATGATTGATAGTGGAGACTCTCTGCGATTGCGGAGCTGGATACTCCGTAGAAGACGGTTGAAGAGATGCATCAATTGAAGGTATGCTTTTACTGCGCACCAATAGAATACTTGCCGAAATCATCCGCCGTTTACTCTGTACTTCCAATAAGATGAGATGAGATGAGATGAGATGATCACCATTAAGCTTTAACTCCAAGTACAATGCAGAGTATTATAATATGAATCCCCGAGTAAGTATTTTTATGCAACTTGAAGAAACTTTCTGTGCTAACTCAATATCTACAGAATTTTATGGCCCCAGGGGCTGCCTTTACTATGGCATGCGTTCTGCTCGTGTGAGTAAAGAAAGTGGCGTGTCCTTCAGAAGTGAAGATATCCCAACATCTCCCTAGAGCAAAATATCCAAAAGACTCTCGATATAAGCAGTAAGCTGATGACCTGCAGATACACCCGCTCATCTATTCGCTCCGCTCGAGACCAAGCAGTACGTCCTTCCGCTTAACTTCATCAATATCAACTAACAGAACCCCTTGACAGAAATCCTCAAAACTACCAGGGAATGGAGAACATGCACCAAGGCGTAGCTCATCATGAGAGCATACTGGAGCAGAGTAACTTGTAACATCCATCGGCGTTAGGAAGCAAATCGATTGGCCCCTGTCACTAGACCTGAGCGTCAATCATTCTGCAAAGCATATGAATTTGAATGTATTGTATTTTTTATGATTTGTTGTCTAGTTTCTCGAAGATACATCATGAAACAAACTCCATTTGAATGCCTGCGCTGCACCGATTTCGCCATGCCTCGACTCATCAGCCCCTTAATGCGACTCAGAAAGTCGACCTTTCTCTGCCCTTCAAACAAGAGAAGAAAGGGGTTGTGCAGCCATATGCGCCTGCTGTATACATTCCTCTGTGTATATGAAAAATGGAAATGATAGGAACCAAGTCGCCGCAACGTTCGCCACATATGTCCCATTGTGAAACAGAAATTTGTCTAAGTCTTCAGCCGACTAAGGGTATCTCAGCCTTGCCCCATCTCCTAATCCTATACCTTCCGTGAATCCACGTGTTCATTCCTTCGCTATGATCGTTCAGCTCCTGTGATTCTGACGTTTCCTGCATGACTGTTAAGCATTTATGATTCCGCCGTAGGGCCGAGCAATAAATGGCGTGCCTCAGCCCTGGTATGGTATAATTGCCTCATGACATATTCGTAAGTCAGCATGGTGACGGTTGCTGCTGGAACAGCCCGCATCATATTAGTACCAAGACCAGCATAGAACGCTCGCCAACCTTCCTCAGCTAGAATGATCCGAAAGGTATGAACGACGCCCTGATACTTGGGCTTCTCCACAGGGGCCCTACTCCTGGGGCCTGAACTTGTCACTCCCATCCCTTGAACGAACTCTTCGCCGGCAAGTGGGCGCCGTTGGGTTTGAAGACGGGTTCGGATGACTTCGTGAGGGTAAGTGGCAGTACTGGCGAGAATCTTGGATAGAATAGAGGCCCCCAATATTCCAATAACATGAGTTTTATCATCTCCCTCCTTCGATTCACCCATTCCCTGACCGGTAAACTTGGTCTTCAAGTACTCGTAGGTGGGGAACTGCACAGCAACATGTGTTAGGCCAAGGAGTGCTGGTGTCAAGCCTGAATAAAATGAAATGAGGCCTTCCGAAGTGTACATCTTGCGAGCTGCATCTAGCGTTGATCGGTAATGCCAGTCGTGTAGTGTTGGCCGTGCTGTCGGTGTGCCCACAGCTTTCGGGTAGTATGTAGAGTGGTGGTCTTGTGTGTTATGGCGGATATTGCTCTGTGACATGAGCCGAGTTTTGATGACCCATATCGGGTTGGTGACGATTGTACTGCTGGCGCCTGCTACGATAGACGACCAGAAGTTGACTATGTGACTGTTGTCTGTTTGGTGAAAACAAGGTTAATATGCCACCCTCACCATTGGACCAAGCGCACTTACCAGAATGTTGTGATATATACACTTTGCTCTTGTTATAAACAGTAAACCACACAGCCCATGTTGGCAAGTAACCCATTACAATAGGCCCCAGACCACGATAGAGGCCTCTGATCCCTTCCTCTCTCCATATGACCTTTGCTGAACCAACGAGACCGTTGTACAACTTGGGGTGGCCAACATGTCGTCCCTTATTCAAGGCGGCGTAGCCACCCTGCGCCTGGAGTTTGGTCTTGATGACGTCGAGAGGGCATGTCACAACACCTGATGTGAAACCGCCCACTGCGCCGGCGACAGCGTTGAACTGGGTATCTGAGGCGTTGAGTGCCCATCGGTGTAAGGGGGTGACCGTCGTGGAGTACATTGGAGCGTTGGAGGATGCGTAACCGTAGGATGATGCAGCATAGTCTGAAGACGGCGACTGGGCAGCTTCGGGAGGGACTTGGTCAGTTGACGACATACCAGTCGTCGTTTGTCAAGATTTGTCTGTCACTGGTCGTATTTTTGATAACTCGATGCGTGCGATATGAACTCGAGATTGAAATGTGACAGAGCTATTGTCTGCCGTTATCGTTCAATCGTGTACACTATCCCGGGCGCTCGTCCTCAGATATCTCGACTCGATATATCTTTGTCTCCCGGTCCGGCGCAGGCGTCAAGTTGATGTATTTCGGGAGCCGGGATCAACCCTACGACAAGTCCTACGGGCCGTAGATTGTTCGCAACCTAGTAATCCGCTATCAAAGTGATCCCTCAATATCCCAAGCCGACTCCGCCCCCAAAAAAGCAAAAAATTCCGCCTGTTGAGAGGAACTGACGTCTGCTGCTGTTGGAACCTCGCAGCCGGTACGAAGGTACTGCGGGGGAACGCTCCCACGCGCCGTGACCGACCGCTTCCCACTCAGCGAATGGCGCCGGCCATTGACTTATAAACTCGAAAAAAGCGATAGCCTGGGGACCAGAGAAACCAATGGGAGTTGGGAGCTGAAGCTGAGAGTGAGGGCGGAAAAAAGGACGAAAAAAGAGGTTGGGATGATAGAGACAAAAGAGTTGTATGAAGTTAGAATACTTAAATGAGAAGAAGTAGAGGGAAAGAAGAATCAAGTTTCCCCGATGGCGAAACGGAGCGGATGGAGAAAGCAGCGCGGGCGACTGTGGAGGGAACGACAGGGCCTGCACTGGACGGGGGCGGACGCCTAGATGCACTACAACCCACTATAACTGCACTACAACAGCACCTGCAGGGTTTGTTTCTGTGTTTTTTGTTGATATGGAGTCCGCTGAATGCTTGTTTAGCAAAATACAGAACTATAATTCAGGGCACAAAACGCTATCATATTGGTTGGTTATCTTGCAGAATTTCTCTTCTAATCTGCTGTCATCTTTTTTTTTTTTTTGCACCGCTGCAAGCCGGTATTAGCGGAGACAATAGATAGCTTCACAGTCGAAATGAAAATGACGCAGCGTCAACTAACAGACACTAGGGAAAAATAGATAGTTTATGTGCAAGAGAGACATATACACAAATGGAAGGGCAACATGATTGATTGCATGTGGCATGAGAGCACGAGCATTGGTAGCTGCAAGTTCCGTGCAAAGCCCGGTATCTCTCAAGGACAAGCTCCGATACCGATCTTGAACCCTTGCTCGACGTGGGATGACGACGTTGGGCGGTTGTATTCCGAGGCTTGGTGCAGAGAGAGGATATTATCCGAGGCATGAGATGAGTGTGACTACATATTCTATACGCGACGTCAAGTGTTTAGCTAACATGAAAGACACTGACAGTCACAAACTCATGCTTCATTTACACATGTTCATTCGAATTGACCGTTTCATCCCGAACCGGTTTCCCACGGGACTGGCATTTTGAGGGACCCCCACATCGTCATTCTCAAAGCCATGTGCTCGCCCGCCCAGCCGCCACAGCCTGTGCCACATATCAGAATCTAATCTCAAACGCCACACATAATCTTAGTCATCGAATTTTTGGAGTCCTTCTGCCCGATCGGAACCTTGCAAGCCAGCCAGAGAACGACAAAGGAATGGTCATCAAGACCACGTGACGTCCCGAGCTCTCCCAGGAAGTTTTGCAATTGCTCGCTCAGCCCATCCCCAATTCGCGCCATTTCCGACGAAACGACGACGACGAAAACCACGAATTCCAACCCCCAGCCTCGGAACGTGTCAATCGATCCTCCGCCAAAATGAAGTACTCACTCGCCCCCTTCATCCTCCGCAGGCCGTGGCTCGCCCGCCTCTTCAAGCCCGCCGCTACCTGGTACGTCAACGCCGCCGGTTACCGCCAGCTGGGCCTCAAGTATGCGATCTCCCCTCCTTGCGAACGCCAATTGGACCTCGAAATATCGGAATTGGCGATACTCGCGGACATTCTTGGCTGACCAGAGCCTTCAATGGTTGATATAGATATGATGATCTTCTCGAGGAGGAGAACGAGGTTGCCCAGAAGGCCCTCAAGCGTCTCTCCAACGTCGAGTCTTACGAGCGCATCTACCGCATCCGACGTGCTGTTCAGTGCAGTTACCAGCACAAGCTTCTCCCCAAGGACCAGTGGATCACCGCCGCTATGGTATGAGTGACGACACCCTGCGATCGAATCTCTCTGCCCGGGCCCTCCTCGGCAAACAAGAGTTCACGATCCCGAAATATCACGAATGGGTAGAATATCATCGACTAATTCATCACGCTCTACAGGACAAGCCTTACCTCCAACCCCTGATGGAGGAGGTCGCCTCTGAGAAGGCCGAGAAGAACGAGCTCGACTCCATCGCCGTCGTCCGAAAGCACTAAATCATTATTGGATCTCGGGGTTGGGAGATCAGAAGGGAGAGGTTGATAGTAGCAGGACGGTGGCTGAGAGGGAATTGGCGCCTCCTAGAAGAATGTTGGCCACACCTCAACGGACTAGACAGTTCCCGTGTATGCTATGTATAGACGTCGTCTGACTTGACTTGACTCATTTTGCACATGTCGTCATGACCCTCAAAATCATTGTACGCATGTGAATATTTTATAAAACTGTCTCATGCACAATTTTGTAATTTACAATGTACCCGCTGAGAATGACCTCGCGAGAAATTCATCTCCAGGCAGCTCTTGTGTCGCTGTCCAAGGAACTCTAACAGAAGATGCTGAGATAACGCTTCATCCAGAGGTCCCAAGCTACTTACACAGATCCCATATACACTGAATGATCAGCCTTTCACAGGCGTCATATCACCGGCGTCTCTTCTTTTCCAGTCCAATCCTTAGGTATCCCTTCCTCGACGCCATACGCCGAGCATCAAGCTGGATACTGAATATCCCCGACATGCAGCTTTTCCCTAGTTTTTCACCTCCCAACAAGCGACTCCGTCTGAAAATGCTGCTTTTCCAATCCAAATATGGCCGTTAAGCTCGTGTTAAGTCGTAACATAACGCCCTCCATGATCAATGCTCAACATGGCGGCATAGTGAGTGTGATAGATAGTGAATAGGTAAAGGTAATTAAATCCTTACACTCGCTGGTAGAAGAGCAGGTAGGCAACCTTGTTATCCTTGATGTTGTCCTTGACCTGCTTGGCCTTGGTACTGCCGTTACTAGTACCATTGGCAACGCTGCTCCATTTCTTCGCTCCTCCGGCAGGGCTTGTGACCTTGCTCCAGCCGTCATCATCTCCAGCATCCTCATCGAGAACCGCTCCGAACCGGTTTCCAGCAGAACCAGATGCTTGGCCGTCCTTGCGGTTGTCTTTGATCTCTTCCTCCTCGCCGCCCTCGGCAACATCTTCACTTCGGACCCTGCGGATGACGGTGTCGTCGATGCGAATCCACTCGCGTCCTTCTTGACGTCGAACATCAACGGTATAATGTCCACCACTGGCGTTCTTTCCATGGTGGTATACAACGCTGATCAACCTGTACTTAGGCATGCCGTCGTCACCGTACGTCTGGCGTTTCTGCCGCGACAAGGCTTCACGAGGTATCTCAAGCTCCAAGGGGTAACCGATCTTCTTCCAAATTTTGACGGTCCCATTACCTTCTGCATCAAACTGGAAGCGCTTGAGATGCAGTATGAGGACAGGAGGCAGTGTGTCAATGAAAACCTGCTTAGTGGCCGTGACATCCTTGCCACGAGGCGAGTTGAAGTCTCCCTGAAGGCGCTCCGGACGAGTAAGACCCCGTAGAGCGTCTACAACATTCCGCACGTCAGGAGATCCAATATCCAGCTGAAGGGGCTGATAAGGCTCAGTGGTAATAGAGTCCTTCAAGCCTGGTACGCGGAACTCCGACCTTAATGAACCACCAAAAATCCTCGAGATGGGACTGAAAGAGTTAGGTCCAGAGGATCGAGAAACGGCAGCCTTTTGCTTTCTGCCAACTTCAAGCCAGTCTTCACCACCAACACCAGACCCAGAACTGGCCCTACGTTCTTGGTCAGGCAGTGCCGAGTTCTTAAGGACTGAAGTGCACTCGTCATCAAGAGACTGCAACAGGAAGCCGAGGAATTCCTCAGCATCTTGCTGATGACCCCGCTATAACCAGTCAGTAAAAGTTCGTGAATATTGTAAGCGGCCAAGAATAACACACCCTCATACTGGCGAATCTTGGAAGCTGTCTGATAGCTTCGTAAACGAATTCAGGGGTAAAAGGATCACCGTAGCGCTCCAATTCCTCATTCTTGAGAGTAGTTCGCAGAGATTCAATGCCGGCAGCAGACTTGATCGTCTTGAATTCATGCATAAACATAATCCTTGCAAAAGTCTGTCAGTGTTTTGAGTCAAAGAACTTAGCATGTATGCACAACTTACATAGCATCGATAAGAGGAGTATCACTCCTGAAGCTGTGAACAGCACGCTTGCTGATCTGGCTGAGGAAATCATAGAAGGGAAGACAAAACATCAAAACTTGCAATACCTGGCATTGGTTAGCTTAATAGTGCGACCAGAGAAGGCATCGAGACATACAGAGTTCATATAGCACATGTTCCCGGTGTTGATCAGGCCGCGAGGCTCGAGAAAAGCAACTTGGTCGGCGAGACCAACGTGGAACGAGTGAATAGCCTCCGCAACAGAACTTGCGTTGGCTTTGGAAAAGCTGGAGGCAGAGCCGTTGGTGGCTCCAACAGCACCATCAGTACTATGGTCGTTGACCGGAGTACTAGGAGAGGCAGTACCATTAACCGCATTCGCTTTTCCAGGAGCAGTAGCAGCAGCAGGCTTCCTCAAAAGGTCCGCCCAGTTTGCAGGTGCAGCTTTAACGGCAGGGGCAGGTTCGGCGGCAGGCTCAGGTTCATCAGGCTTCTCAGGGGCTCCCTTCTCAAGGGCCTCAGCTTTCGTCGACGTCTCATGAGCAGTCTCAGGGGCTATATCGCCGTTTGCCGGCTTTTCAGCACGCACTGGCTTGGCCTCCTTAGGACTGGCCTTAGGGAGAGAAGGAATAGCTGGGGCAGGGACGGTTGAGGAACGAGCGGCAGGGCGGTTCGTCGCAGTCGAGGTAGCGCTGGTAGCAGTGTTGGTGCGAGATCGTTGCTGGATAGGAGAGACGAGAGAATCGGCAGCCTTTGCTTCGGCCGTCTCAGAGGGGGCAGCCGAGGAAGCGGGTGTGAGAACTGTGACCGGCTGCTCGGTCGCATTAGCTTCGGGAGCATTTGCATGCTCTGTGGCCGCTTGTTGCTGTTCAACTGGTAAAGATAACGCTTCACTGTCAGCATTGAGTTGCCTTCTCCGTCGTCTCGACTTTGTGGCCCTAGCAGGAAACTTGAATTCGGGGTGAGATGACCATGGTAGCTGATAGGGTCAGTTTGAGTAAGATTTTGCTATCGATCTATCAAACTTACAGGTGCACGGAAGGGTTCCTCGGGAGCTGGAGGGGGCGAGGGGACCCTGGTCGGCTCGGCAGGCTCGACAGGCGCAGCAGGAACAGGAGGAACTGGCTCAGTCTCCTGGGGAACTGGGGGAGTTGGAGGAGGAATCATCTGTGACGAGTGGGTGGAGGTCGGAGTTTGGGGCGGGATTGGAGCCGCGGCCGGAGGTTGGTAGGGATTCGACAAGGCAGGTGACTGTTGCTGAGCTGGTCGAGGAGTATAGCTCGGAGGAACGCTGACGCCAGACATGGGGACGTACTGAGGCATAGCAGGTGGTGATCGTGCGAAGTTCTGGTAGGGGACATATCCAGGAGAATGCATTCCGGCATTTTGATATTGTGCGGCTGGGTATTGACCATTCTGATACTGTCCAGCCTGATACTGTCCACCTTGATACTGCGCGTTCGGATACTGTGCGTTCTGGTAGTGTTGACCCTGGTAGTGTGGCTGATAACCATAGTACGGCTGGTTGTAGGGCATGTAGTTAGGATACATAGCACTCATGTGCTGGTGGTGTTGCTGGTACGGAACATAGGAGGGAGGCTGCCTCCGACGAGGCGCTCCAGGACCGCCGATCATATCGGCGCCGTGAGCTCCTCCCTGTATATTCTGCCCAGCCGGCAGATGGCGGTTACTCATCGTGCCGGCTTGGGGATTGAGTGAGGACGGGAGTCGCCCAGTTGATGCGACACCCGTGTGAACAGCGTGTCAGCCTCCTCTCGCGGACGGTGCAGGAATCGTATGCGGCGGGCTTCAGTTTGACGAGGTTTCTCGGGTCGATACGGCGAGGGCGTTTGCGACGCGACACAAGCTGTGGGCGGCCTAACGTACGTTGACCGCAAAAAAGTAGGTTGGTGGGTGGATTTGTCAAGTCGGCACGGGTGAACAGAGGCGGCAGACTCAAGCCAATAAAGCCGCACAAACAAAGGATGGAAAACGAAACGCAACAAAGAATTCCGAAATAAAAATTGAATAACTTGTTTCAATGAGCGCAGTCGAAGCCGAAGAGTAGACGCACTGAGAGAGGGATGAGGGAGAGGGAGAGGATTTGCCGAGTTGCGTCAGGCAAAACGGACGGGGGACGCTTGACGTTGCGTTGCGTTGCGATGGTAGGTAGGTGAGGTAGTGGTAGCGTAAAACGGAGGTCAGTCCGTTCAGTGTGGAATAAAATTATCCACCCCAAGGCGCGGGCTTCTGCAGCGGGCGGCTGATATGGCTACCTATGGCTATGACCTATGAGCACTGGCAAACTCAAGCCGCAACGCAGTGGAGGGCACGCACGACAGCAGAACGCACTGCACTACAGAGTAAACGCACAAGGTTCGTTGATTGGGTTGGGGGCAAATGTTGCTGTCTGAGGCAGAAAAGCGGCTGGGCTTCAAACGAGGGACTCGGATCCACTCCCTCAAAGCCAAGCCCCGGCATCGCTCTCCAATATCAACATCCTGGCTAAGATCATTAGATAGCAATATGTTAGGCAATAATGAGGGTAATGAGGATATTGCCCGTGTGTATTCATTGGTGTTCTTTACCTTTGTGCGATGGGGCTGAAGCCTCTTTTCAACTCTCAACCTTATCACAGAAACTACCCGTTGGCTCGAGCTAAGGGGCCATCTAAGCAAGCTTAACACAACTCAAGCCATGATGGTAATGGCTAAGCTATAGATATTCCATTATGATCCAGTTTACTCCTTGTACCTGTACCAATGCTTCATATCCCACCCCGTAACCTTGATACCTAAACTCCCACAAAGACAAAAGATATACGCTCAGTATCCTTCCAATACAATAATTCCCATTCTTCCAAATCTACTCATCGCGAAACAGCCATCTACCACCAGGTCTCATAGCTTCCCGGTGTCTGTCTCGGACCGTCTGTCTTTCTCGCTGAGCAGCCTCTGATCTCTCTTGCTCCAACTCCTGCGTGTTAGGAAAGTCGGCGTTCCAAAAGCCTGGAGGACTTCGCATTCTTGAGTAGTGGAATCGGTGCGTCCCATACTTATTGGCAAGCTCCTGTGTCTTGGCCTCGACCCATAACTCTTCTCTCTCCTTCTTGTCCATGGTTCCCAGGCGGTATGCAAAATCTCCCAGATACTCCTCCAACAACTTCTGTTCCTCTTGTCGCTGTGCAGCTGTTAGAGGTGATTTTGGACGATCAGATAGAGCGAGGGCGCGCCAATCCTTCCCGCAACAATGTATGTCGGTACAGCCTTGCATGCGAGACCTCTCGTTTCTGTCACGCACCACATCAGAAAAAGCAAAGTCGTGACCCTCGTTGGCTTGGGGATTGATTTTGAAGTCGTCAGGTCGTAGTTCCGATATTGGTTTGCGTCGCAGGGTCCCTTCCTTGGAGCCCATAGGAGACCGCGTATTCTGTGGTGTAAACTTGGAGGTAGCGCCCTCACCTGTAGTTCGACTCGGAGTATCAATCTGATGCGCGAGAGTTCTGTCTCTAGCTCGACTCCCTTGTTCGAATGGTAATACTCGCCGCCCTGGAATTGCAAGGTCTTCCGCAGTTGTGCTTGGTCTTGTTGCCGTTCTGGGGGTGAGTCGACCAGTAGGTGAATTCTGGGCGGCAGGAATGTTTAACAGGGTATCAAGCCTCCCCCTAGGTGTTGTGTTTACATCCTTGTCCTTTCTGTAGGCCTCGCCATCTTCAGCCAGAGTCGAGATGCCACGTCCCAGCCCCTTTCTGAGGGGAGTGTCTGGTTTTTCTCGAGTTGACTGTACCGCCCTTCGATTTACACTCAATGGTGTGAGTGCTGAGGTTCGCTCGATTGGCCGAGCCGCCTGAGGTACGTGGTCCGGTCGAACAAAGAGAGGTTTGGGGGTCGTGGCTGGAGCAAATGCCTCCCTATGCATTTGCTCCAACTTTTGAGACTCTTCTAGCTCACGTCGTTTCCTGGGCGTCAACAATCTTTGTGCAACATCTCCTAAGTCTATACTTTCTTGTGCGAGGAGAGTAGCAGGCGCCAGCGGTTGTATCGGGCTCGAGGATCGCTCATTGGGCTCAACTTTCACTTTTTGTAATGGCGAGTCATTGGGATCTGCATCGTTGCGTTTCCTCTTCCGTACCTCTCTTTCTGACACAACGACTGGTGTGTCAGATGGCGGTTCTTGCTTAATTTTCACTTCGCTGACATAGCCCTGAAGCGGTAGCTCTGGCAGATCCGGTAGATCCTCATCGTTGGGCCTCGATTCCCCCTCGCTTTGTGTAGAATCCGAGCTAGGGTTGGCGGCTTTTGTGTCAGGAACGGGTTGATTGTTGTCAGCATGGAGAGACGCCGCTGCTAGAGGTGGAAGTTCCAGGTCAGCTTGGTCAAGGCCAGCTTCCGAAGTGAAACTGGTACTGGGGCTGGGAGCAGCGTCTTCTGTCCTTGCTGCAGGGAGCGTGGTTGCCCGGGAGCTTCTGTTCTGACGATCTGTGATGCTGATTCGATGCTCGTACTCAGCTGCCTTGATCCTCTTCTCCAGCATCGTCGCATGATTAATCCATCGATCGCGCTCCTCTTTTCTTTTCCTCAAGGCATCCTTTGCCTGTTTGAAGTTTACCGAAAGTGCCTTAAACTTGTGGCTAACTTTAGCACACTCAAGCTTCCAGTCTGGTTCGTTTTCGGGTGTTTTGCTCTCTGGCGATTTTCGTCGGGGTGATGCCTGTGGGTTCTCTGCCGTCTTGGCTGTTGCTTGCTGGAGCTGTTGTTTTAATCTTGCATTTTCATCCGCCAACCCAGACGCTCTAGACGCGTAATCATCTCGCTGCTGGAGAGCTTCATCAAGTTCCTTCTGGGCCTTTGCAAGATCTAAAGCGTGTTAACAATCTCATTCACGCCTTGTTCTTTAAGTTAATGACGTACCTGATGCAATCTGCTGGTCAATTAAATCACACGCATTATTAATGGCATCAAAAAGAGCCGGACGACCAGAAGCAAGCCAACTTGTCATCGTTTATATACAAACCAAATGACATTTCTGTTGACTCGTCTTTTCTGAGGATGTATAACGGGGTGAAGAAGTGATGTACCTGGGCTGATGCAACCTTGACGCGTCTCCACAGTTTACCAACGCGGCGATTTCCACTTAAGGGACGCCTGCTGTCGGCGGTCACACGTGACCACACACGGAGGACTCATGATGAAACAAGAATTTAAATCTAAGACAAAAGGGAATCTGAGGAGCTTGGAGAATCTACTATGGATAGGAAGTTCATCGAAAGTTTTGTAATGTGAAATATGGAAGAAGTCCAATTGTGGTACTAATGGTATTCCAAAACCTCCCCAAAGCTCCAGCTTATTCTATTCCAACACCTATTTGTATGCCATGACTGTGACATGGATCTGAAAATACACTCGCTGTAATTATACAACTGATATTGTTCATTAGTCTTGATCCTCAGCAAGTGTCCAGCACTTGCGCATCCCAGTACCCATGGACTCTTCATCGACAGCTTCAGAAGTCGCCCATCTCAGTCGACTTGAAGCAAGCGACTTTGTGTCATTCAAGTCACCATCTTCAAGGGTGAACGAGTGGACATGCATCGTAAGCTTCAAATGAGAAAAAAGCCATGGTACACTGCCAAGCTCTTTCACATGTTTAGGTTTCACTGCCTTGCCTCCGTGCTCACCTGCCAGCTTGGAAACGTATGACAATGCCTTTGATCTTCGCTTTGCCGGTGTGTTACCCTCTTTCGAGTCTTCAAGAATATAGCTAGGAAATTCCCACAGGCCAGCGAGAAGTCCCTTCTCTGGACGTTTCTGAATCAGATATTGACCGTCGCCGCGGCGAATCACGCAGACTAATGTCTCTTCTTCTCTGACTGCTTTTTTGATGACTTTGAGCGGGAATTTGCGTGCGTGATCGACAATGATCTCCATATCTCGAGGACCTGGACCCGTTTCTACTTTCGAGGAAGCCTTCTTATCTCCAGATGGCCCCTTGAAGGCAAATGCGGCCAAGGTCATCTGCTTGCCTTGTCCCCCATTTGCCTTGGCCTTTTTGGAGGTCTTGGCTTCCACCTTGACCTCTGGCTCGTCTAAAGTCGTTGATTCTTCAAAGGGCTCGCAGAGGTCGCACAAATCTTCGATGTCCCCAATCTTTGTATCACGGCCTTTGCTTGGGATCAACGTTTGTCCTTCGGCGTAGGCACGGCAGGTCGAAGTAACGGGGCACTCGGAGCAGTTTGGCTTGGGTATGCAGATTGTGCTTCCCAATTCCATGAGCGCTTGTCCCCATCGTCCAGGGCGATCGCTTGTTTCGACCTCTTCGTCGCTTTGAGCATTGGCCCCGTCCTGCGCAATAGCTTTGACCAAAGCATCGGCAGCGGCCCAAAGTGTATCGATCACGACTTTGCTGGTTTTCACATTGCCGAATAGCCCAAGTTGTCGGCTCAACACGCGTAAAACGTTTCCATCAACCATCGGCGCAGCTCGCCCAAAGACAATGGCTGAAATGGCACCGGCAGTGTATCGCCCAACACCAGGAACCTTTGCCTCGAGATCTTGTGTGCAGTAAGGCAACAGTCCTTCCATAATCGAATCGTTCACTACAAGTTTTGCCGCCTCGTGAATCCTTGTTGCTCTGCTGTAGTATCCCAAGCCACGCCAGGCACTGAGAACGTCTTCAGCACTTGCAGCAGCGAGATCACGGATCGTGGGCCACTTTTCCATCCATCTGTTCCAGTAATCTATGACCACAGCAACTCGCGTCTGCTGCAGCATGATCTCGCTGATCCAGACCTCATAAGCTCGTCGTTCCAGGAGGTTGCGAAGTTCTGTTTGACCATGATCCTTTGGATTTATCCAGGTCTTGCGCCATGGCATCGAACGCTTGGTACTCACGCCGTCAAACCAGCTGAGAAGTGCCTGGCGAGAGGCAGACTCTTTTAGTAATAGGGGCCGGTGATATGAGAGACGATGCTGTCTCGACGGAGGGGTGCATGGGGTTTGGCATGTCTCCCCTTCACTTGAGAACAGAGTCTCATGAATCTTTGAGTTTGCATTTTTCCCTCTTGCTGGCTGCGTTTTCCGTCGCTTTGCTACAGGCAGCTTGACATCGTTTTCCGGCGTCGCGTCTCTCTCAGACGCGTCAAAGTCTTCATCGTGAGAAGGCGAAGGGCGCTTAGCCACGCGATTCTTAGTTACGGAATTCTTATCATCTTCAGGCTCCAACTGGGATAAGAATTTTTGCGATGCATTGATTGCACTTGAACGCGTTGCTCGCGCTTGTGTTTTCTGAAGGAATTTGTCCATGATGCCGTGTTTCCTTGACAGTCTCTGTAGTGAAAGGGGATGCACTTCTAAAGAAACAAAGTAACAAAAGCCTTTGCTTAGTGATACATGATTAGATCGAGTAAAATCAAGAGGATTTGTAGAAAAGCTGGTAGAGAAAGACGTTGACAATCGTGGTGTTGAAGTATTGGTTTCGCGGGTGGGTTAATTAAACTTAGCGCTCCCGACGCCTAACAAATTAGCTGGCCATGGCCGAGACATCCATATCTCCCGCCTTGAATTCTTCAGTATTGGCGACTTTAACGAATCTAATACGCAGTTTTTAGTTTCCTCCGGCAACCTACCACTTCTTACATGTCGACTTCTTTCGCACATAAATTCATAGACTGCTCCGAGGTGCTAGATGATGACAGACCCGCCTTGTCTAGTCGCATGCCAACCTGCAGCCTGTAGCCGCCCGGCAGGCCTCATCATGTTCCCCTATAAGCGCTCAAGTCGACATTCTCTCCTTTTTGTCTCATCTCGTCTCAACCTGAACTGGATTCACAGATACACATTCATGAATATTCTTCATTAATTTGTACATTGCGAGATGTCCTCAACGGCCATGTCCACGAACTTTTGTGAAGTATGTTCTGGTATCTTTCAGGGGCATTATGTCCCAACCAATGTGCTGGCCGAGAAAGACTTGGTTGATGTTCAAGACACTGATTTTGGAATTCCTGGCTTCACGAAAGACGTAACTGAATGGAAAGTCAGACTGGAATACCCAACAGAACAAGACAAACCAACGCCATATCTCCACCACAGCCTCCATGACCTAGCCAAAAATGCGGACAAGTGTAGTCTATGTGCTGCCATGTCGGAGAGAATTCAGTCAGATAAACAGCCAGCGGCCATTCCTCAGAGATTGAAAGAGATTAAGGAAATGGGGAAGGATATAATTGGAATCCCAATCATCAAGCCACAGCCGGGAACATTTTCTGGCATGTTCACTCTTGGGGTTCTGTATGTCACTTGGAGTGGACAGAAGTGGCTCGGCCATACTTTTCAAATATACCATGCCTTTTTAACAGTTGGTAAGTATCAGGCCCGTCTTTTCGGTACGCCTATGTTAATGAAACTAGACCTTTCAAATGGAGATAACCGATTCATATGGAAACCCAAGTACGATCGCCAAGAATCGTTACTACGAATCAAAAGTTGGCTGAGTTCATCGCCAACCATATCAAGATTGACTCCTCGGCTGCCAACAAGGCTGCTTCACTGCCAACCGTCAGCTAAGCCAGGAGGAGATCCTACAGTGAAACTAGTCGATACGGTTGGATTTGACGTATCTACTCGTTACATCGCCCTCAGCCATCGCTGGGGCGCAGTACAACCACTCATGTTGTTGGAGGCTCTGAGAGATACATTCTTTAAGAACATCCCCTTCGATACGATCCCACCAACATTTCAAGACGCCATCAGATTGGCCAATGCGCTAGATGTTGAGTACATTTGGATTGACTCGCTCTGTATCATTCAAGATTCCAAGGATGATTGGCAGACGGAAGCTGCACAAATGGCTTCTATTTACTCTCTGTCCTATGTCACAATCTCCGCCACTGCTGCCCAAGATTCTGCAGCTGGCCTCAGAGAACAACATCCAATGCTGAAGCATCCTTGTGAGATTATTCCGTCCTGGACAGGGTTTGAGAATCAGATTCCACCTGTACCTCTAAGGATCGTGAACAGATCTGCTTTCTGCGACGCAGTTCTTGCCCAGCCCTTGTTTCGTAGAGGATGGGTTTTTCAAGAATGGATTCTATCGCCAAGAACCATCCATGTCGCTCGAGACCAGCTTTGGTGGACCTCAGCCTCAGATATGACCTCTGGAGGGTTTGCCGCAAACGAGACATGCGAAGGCTTCAACTTTGACATTCATCGAGAATACATCCATACAATGGCTCCGGGGACCCTGTATTCGATGGAAGGCCAAAGTGAAGAGAGTCTTCAGCTCGTGTGGCATACTTTGCTGCAAGAATACATGTCACGCTCACTCACATTTGAGTCCGATCGCTTGGTAGCATTTGCCGGTATTGCTAGCTTTTATCAGAGTCATGCGAAGATTAAAGCAGACTCTTATCTGGCAGGAATATGGCGCCATGTTCTTCTTCAAGATCTATTATGGACTATAAGTGAGGGTAGAAAAGTCTCACCGCCACTGAATTACCGCGCCCCATCGTGGTCTTGGGCGTCCGTGGAGCCAGCACCAGATACCAAAAAGAAGTTCCTGATAGGGAGCAAGGAGATAAGCGTAAAACTATCAGAGACGGAACAGCCTTGGGTCCGTACAGCCACTGTCATTGAGGCATCTGCCGAGAGAATTGGGTCAGAATTTGGTTCAGTTTCTGGCGGGCACATTGTCCTTCAGGGGCCATTGATCAAGGCTCGTCTCTCTATGAACATGGTCGATCTATCGAATCTCCTCACGGAAGAACAGGCTTTAGAGTTCGTACCAGGCGGAAAGTTGCGATTTGTCCAAAACCATGTTACAGTGCCAGGGAGTCCAACTGTGGCAACTATGGGGGCATATACACATTTGTCGGTGACCAGGGCTCTCCTCGATGATGTTGTCCCAACGGTGCTGGCTGAAGAGGTTGTCGATATTTACGTTTCAGTCTTCTACTGCCGCTTTACTCGTGATGGAAGTCCTATTGGTGAAGCATTGGTTCTTGTTAGAGGCATTGAGAAGGGAGAGTTCCGTCGAATTGGCCAAGTCAGCATGACTGGAGAGACCATAGAGCCCTGGGCTGAGAATAGGGACTTTAGCAAGTTTGCGCCTCTTACAGACGAGGAAGATTTTCTCAGTATGGGGGACCGACCTGGGATCTACAACTATCGAATTGTCTAGTCTATCATTAAATTGTCTCATTAAGCAGTCTGATTAAGATTCATCACCATCCCGCCCAGGCCATAGAAGCTTCCTGCGACTCACCGCTGAGATCATTCCATACAAAACAACGAACCACATGATCACGAGCAAAATTGTCATTATACTTGACACCCACTTAATCCCTTCACTTTGCAATTCCTCACCAATGTACGCCGTAGCTAGTGTGAAGCCGATGTTCGGGAAGACAAATGCCCACCAACTCATACTGAACTTTAACTTCCATCTCAATGCAGAGGCGAGAACGGCAACGAGGCTGAACCCAAGGAACCAGAAGCCGACACACCAGATCCATACACCAGTCCAGAGTGCCAGCACTCGAAGAATTTCGTTCGCCATTGGGTACGTCGCAAAGTAGCCATAGCCTTCTGGAAGTGATCTCGACATACCAATGATGGCCACCGCTGTGTATCCTGCAGGGCCTACAGCGATGAACATGCCAGGTCGCATTGCTGGTGCTGGAAGACCATCCTGCATCAACCTGCCCAAGTACAATGGATACATGAACAGAGATACGGTCCACCCAAGACCCTGGAAAGTCAGACCAGCTACTAGCATTGATATCCGTTGTTCCGGGCTCTGAGAGGACATGAGGGCAGAAGCGAGAGTTCCAGTGAGCATTGCTGGGAATACTGGTAGAATCCATGCCGGTGTCATGGAATGAATAGGCAAATGAGCTCCGGTAAATAGGACGTAGAACTGGACTATAGCGGATAAGATCGAAAGGCCAGCATACAGCCAGAAACACACTCGCAACGCAGTAGCTAGCCACGGCCCAGAAGCGGGGGTTCCATATACAGTTGCATTCGCAATGATAGTAGCGAGGCTGAGTAGAGAGCACGGGAAGAAAAGACTCTCAGTAGGATGCATCAAGCTATTCCTCAGCGCATACGGCGTCTTCATGAAGCGAAAAACAAGACCGGATACGATGGTAACAAAGAGGACCAAAGTAAGGATAAAATAGATCTTGCCGATAACCTGCAGCCCTCGAAACTGATGTGGTGTTGAGTGTAGCAATAGCGCAAGACCGCCTGTGCTCATGACGAATGTGAACCATGCCCATGTTATGTGCTTGAGGCGTTCCACGATTCGAACGTTGGCTGTGGACTTGAAGTGTTTTTGCCCTGCCACTCGTGTATGGCCTTCTTTCCAATTATCGTTGTCCATATCCTGGACGCGGCGTTTGAGGTCGAGACGGCCATCGCCTTCTGCGGAAAAAGACATTTTGAGGCTGATAGAGAGTGAGAAACCATGAAAGATGAAGCTTGGTGGAGGGTTCAGTTGAAAAAGTTCGAGCTCGTAACTGGAAAAGGTCCACTGTTGGATCAAGGTTGTGACCAAAGTCTAACTTGGTGATGGGTCATCCTTAGTCATGATTAGGCCAGGGAGGCTGAGATGCGAGGTTCTTGATAAGCCAATTATTAAAACACCTCCAGTGAGATTTTAAGGGTATCGAGCGTCGATCAAAGGTTATTTGATGGTGTTGTACTAACGTTATCTGAGGTTGATTGAAATAGCGTGAGAGAGCTCTCGCTCGAATGAGCGAATGGGATGATGTCGGCTCAGGAGGAGCAGACATCCACCAGTAGCCAAGATAACACTCCATGTACTCTACAAATAATTTAAGCCAAGGCAATCTCCATTTGATCTTTTGTAAGTAAGAAGCCGCTGAGTGTATCTGCATTCTGAAAGACATGGTGTTGGATATTGTCCCCAGACATCATTCATACCTACTTAAATCATTAATTGAAGCTCGCTGCTACACCATAAGAAATCTGGATACCAGCTATTGAGCCTGTAGTTACCTCAGGTTTGCTAAAGAACCTGATACTAACAACGGAATCCAGCAAGTGATTTGCTTTCGTGTCACTCCGAATGGGCTTAACATAAATGCAGGCTTTGTATAAATCCCACACATTCTGTCTGTCAATCACACCCCGCCAATACCCCCATTTCTTATTCTTCGAGCGAGGAAATCAAGGCATCAACAAGCCATCTAGGAGCGGACATATTGAAGTCTCTCTCAGGGGTCGAAAGCAGAGTCTCTAGCGTCGAGCACCACAGTAATGTTGAAATCACCATTACACTCGACATGAGTGCGGGCGCCTTCAAAGTCACCCCGACGATAACCATTCTTTCGAAGCCCAATTCCGCTCAGAGCTATACAATTGTTAGTTTAGAGACAGCCAAAAGGCAGAAACTTAGTACTTACCGTGGAACCCAGCAAATTTGGCAAAGGTGCCGGCACTCGCTTTGAGAGAAAATGCAGCGCTGCATTCTTCCATAATAGCACCGTATCCCCCGTACACCGCGGCAACTGACCTATTTGACATCGGGCGCAGCGTATGCGATCCAGTCAGGCAGCTTCCCTGGATAATACGATCATGCCGGTGTTCGTATGGTGAAGTCTTGTACAGCTCTACATCCAAGCCTCGAAAGATGTTCTTTTCCAAGAAATCCATATATTGCGTTCCTGTGACATTACTTACTAGATATCCATGGAGCACATATCCATATTTGAGTATACTTTCTTTTCGCATGGGGTGGATTGTAGAGGCTGAGCGAGCATTATACTCAACGACGTCGCGAGTAGTGGCTGTTCTGTTTCCCTTTGTGGGGAGGGACATGGTAACCTTGTGGAAGTCTACTGAGGTATGCTCGCCAGCTTCATGTCGATCATATCCTCCTTTATGTTCGAGCAGATATTTGACAGTGATTTTCATGGCCCGCTGGTCCTTTGCATCGAAGTAGCCCATTCTCTTATAAACCTTTGTCCGAGTGGAGAGTTTGCCGCTGTTTATGAGGTGGCAAATAGCAGCAGCAGTGAACATCTTACTCACACTGGCAAGAAGAAAGGTATCGTCAGTTGTAACAGTCTCACGGTCGTCTTCCGCCCAAGTATAGGCCCGTTCGGCCATGATTACACCCCTCGATGCTATAGCCACTTGTGCTTCCCCGACACCATTTGTCTTCATGAACTTCTCCATGGCCGAGTCCAGTGATTTATGCTTCCTTAGGGACTCTCTGTTTCTTTCACTGCGGCGTACCAGCGGCAAGCCTTTCGTTCTTGCTATGTGGCGTACCAGCGATAAGTCTGCCGTTGTTCCTCTGTGAGTTACCAGTGATGAGTCTTTGGCTCTTTCCCTGTAGCGTGCCAATGACGAGTCTTTGGTTCTAGAGGTTCCTGAAAGCTGACGTTGCAAAACTCCTCGCCCTAGTATACGCCGCTTTGTATATCCGTCAGGGTCAATCCCCTCGATGTCTGTTCCTTGATAGCCACCTGGAGGGCTGCTTCATTCAGGTGTGTGTCGCTGTACCAATCCCCAACACTTGTGTCAGTGAAGAGTCCAGCGATATCGAGATCGTTAGGCATAATAGGCTTGTGACGCCAGAAAGGCTTCGTAATCTCACTCGCGAAGACATGTTGAAAGTCCTCCTCTTTTAGGTTGGTGTGCAGAGCGACATTCTCATTTCCACGATTCTCGTGACGCAGAATGCAATATATTCGGTTGTCAGGCGTGCCGTACGAAATTAACTCTTGTGTTTTCATTTTCAACCCTGATTCTGTTCTCTCAAGAAACGGCTCCCAGTTCTTGATACCACAGTCAAATGTCCAGACCGTTTTGTTTGGCTCTCTGTCTTCTTCCATAACGCCAGGAAATATAGCATCCTCTTCAGTACCAATGGCCGTAACATGGGTGAGAATATGCCTTCTCCTTCGTAACTTTTCGACCCATGAATCAAAGGCCGGCCTGGGCACGTCATGGATCGTCTGCAAACCTGGTCCAAGTGGCTCGCAAACCCAAATTGCAGAGTAACGGGCGTCATGAGAAGGCCCATAAGAACTTGGAGATATTGGTCGGTATCCCATCTTCAAAAGGCGGTGGAGTCTTGCGGAGTGCTTATAACGAGGGAACCCATGATAGTACTCAACCTGCGGAGGGGGGCCGTTGAAAGGGGGACGTGTTGAAATGTTCACTAGCTGTCACTGATCCGTGGAATGACAGGAGGGTTGCTAAGAGCATGAGAGGATCAGTACAGAGGAATTAGCACAGTTATGGTACTGTCGGACTGACGATTATTAGGGAACTTCCTGGGAATAAAACAGTGTGGATTGAAGTAATTAGTTATAAGGGGAAAGATGAGAGGGAACAGGGAAAGACATCCGCGCATCATTTTATCGGGAGGGCTTTCTGAAGTCTGTTCTAAATATGGTACGCATATCGAATTATTTCATGTCGTCCCGTAGATGTGGACGTACGTATAGGGGAGGTTCTTGGTGCTAACCGCCAACTGTTATCAACCTTATGTCTCATATTCGGCCTCGCTTGGCCTATTCAAGAACATCCTGAGATGTAGATCTCGCGGCTTATACGCGAGTAACAAACATAAAAAGCTTTCAGGGTAAAGAATAGTCCAAAACAAAAGAGAATTCCATCTATCTTCACATTTTGGGTTAGCGATAAGCATCTATAAGGTACAGAGGGTTCATGAAGATGACTGGCCTGAAATACGACGATAGTTTACCGAAATATTTCAATTTTATGGGTCACTCCAGCCTGTTTCGATCCCAGCAGAATGATCTATATTTCCTCCAAGAGATTGATGGCTTCGAATTAGATAGTAGCCATTTCTCTCAAGCGCAGTCACCAGGTGCTCGGCAAACTTGGCTGTTTGCAAATGAAATACATTACCTACGGTCTAATGAAATTCCGCTTCAGTATTTTCAAGAAACAGCAACCATTGGCCGCGGAAGGAAATGCGCAAAAGAAATATTCTTTTTGGCAGTGAAGCCGGCATACTCCCCTTGTCAGGTTTATGAGTAGACGAAGAACAAGAACTGATCGGTATCGTGTAATTAAACCGAATTGGTAAATGGATATTATCATGTGTAAAAGCAGTTCCGGGGCCTTGGGTGATATTCTCAAACGTCAACGTCCAGGCTACTACATCGTTTGATTTCTTCTCACTACTAGTGATCCTGATGACCAACCTTTCACAGAAAATCAGACCACCCATGTTTGATAAAGAGGTGGAAAGAGCAATCTCATCATCGAGAACAAGCCACTGCTTCAGACTGGTCGCATTCCGTCGTCGTCGAGGAGGCTACTAAAGGACGCACAGCCGCTTTGTGTCACACTCTACTACCAAGCACGTACAATTCTCCGACTACAAGGGCGCACAACACCCATGTTGAGACTGAACACAAGTCCCAATCGGAGAACATCAGACAGCCAAGTTGTCTCGTCGAGGGAGACAACATCCTTTGACCTTGATTGTAAGCTTGCGATGATGTTCTTGGCCAGCGAAAGGCCAAAGACTATTGGAGAATGACCTCGTGGGAACAAAGGGCTCTATTTTTAGTTTCAGAGAAGTATTGTCTCCTATGTGTCTCAATTAGACCGAGGGCAGCATCTATGCCTCCGTTGATAAGTCGTCTCATGGGTGTTGGATGGTGTTTGGCTACGTTGCGCCGATCTGGATCTCGAATTATAGCTTCACAGACTATACCTGAAACAGCTAGAATCTCCACCTTGCCCCATCTGTGCGGTCGCGCCGCGTCTTTGGCGATCTCGCCTGATTGTGCATGGTAAGCTAGGGCAACTGCATTTCATCACGTTACAGCGTCTGATGCAAGGTCATTTGACGACGCTGGCAAGTGCGTTAAGAGCAATTTCTGCGAAAATTTGCCATCCTGAGGTCATAGAGTATCTCATCTGACATATCTTGGTGCCTCAAAAGATCACAGCTGCTGTACCTTTCTGCTTGGCTCGGCTCTGATAGATGATTATGACCTATCACACTCAGCCTCACAAGCACAAGTCGAGTGATACAAAAGTGATGATAGCCATAATGTCGCATCTTGACCGGCTTTGGCATCTCGCATCATCTCTGTACAACGTCGCCATATAAGGCTTGAGTACCAGTAGAACAGCTCTAAATGTTGTGTAACAGCCAACTCAGACGGTATCGACCCATCCATGATAAAGCAGGGCCTTGTCAGACTGACATTGTGCATCCTGGTTTGACTCGAGGTTTTCGAGAACAACGACAAGCGAGCCAATGCCTGTTGAACACAATAACAGGACCAATTTATCTAAATCAATTTCTCGGGTAGTAACAGGTGAATGGGTGTCAGGATACGAATATCTGTAGTAAAATGTGATCGGGCGATTGCACAGTGCCCCGGTTAGATCCAAATCCACGATGCTAGCCCAGTGGATGTGCTCGCTGCAAGCCGTCCCTTGCAGCGGAAGGGCCAACGATTTGAGCCCTGGAGCGAGAAGTCAGGCCTCCACTGTGGATTAAGAAACGCACTGGGCCAGGGACTTTACACTAAGGTACTAAACTAGACGGCAGGGCAGGTATGCAGAGTCGACCCGCACTTACTCAACCCGTCAAAGCGCGTGAAAACTCCCCTCAAACTCTGGAACTCGGCCTTGGTTCTCTCTTTCACACATCGCCACAAACTTTCCTCAAATTCTCGTTTGATCCTCTCCTCTTGCAAATATAAGCAAATCAAACCTTTCGGTAAGTCCACGGCTTCACTTGATCAGAATTCAACGCGCAGCCTCTTTACCAGCAACTCCCTCTTCGCTGCCGTTCTTTCGCGTTCATCATCATCATCTCTCAGCGCTCGCCTGGAAAAAAAATCCTGGAGCAAAATTGCCTGGGAAATCTCTGCACCCCGCCCCCGCCTACAACTTTCAGCTATGAGAACGTTGCCAGTGGGCTTGAAACTCACTGTCCACTCCCATGACAAGCCATTGGGACGAGCCGTTGGGAAACCGTCCATTGTCGGCAGTCAATCACTGTTTTAATGCGATTACAGCTCCAATTGCCAAATTCAAGAGTCTCTGAATCGCCCTCATGACTTTCTCACGCCTCTCAGCCATTTTGGTTCAAAGAGTCTGTGTTTTCTCGTCCGCATAGAAAACATTCTCAATTTCCTCCCGTTGCCCCTCTTCTTTCTTTCTGCAACTCCGTCACTACACATCAGCCCCTCGCCAATCTCTTGCCTCTATCGGATCTCGGAGGCGGGTGACCACTCTAGCTTTTGCCTTGACACACTTACAGACTTTCATATCTTCTGTGCCTCACTTCTTAGACTGACTTTGAGAATCCAGAGACCCTTTCACACAGCTACCCAATTTCTCAAAATGGATTCTTTCCAGCAGCAACAACAGCAGCAGCCCCGTGGCGCTTGCTACTCTTGTAAGTCTGATCTATCTCATTCAGACTCCTTCATCAGCATGTTCCGCACCAAGACCTGTTTCCAGACCAATGAAAGCTTCTGCGCTTGCTTTGGTTCCAACGGCGACTCAGAATAGTGCGCTGCTTCTTTAAGTTTTAGGCTTGATGCTGTGGCTTGCTCTTGACGTGTTTATGCACGGCTGGTCGCGTGCCATACGCTCACCGCAGACCTGGCTTAGCAGTAGCATCTGAATCTCACTGAGCCTCGGTTGCGGCGTCTCGTTTCCACATACTTTACTTCTACAATTGAACAAACACTAACATGATTTCTAGGCGGTTCTACTGGCCACCAGGTATGATTCGCATTTCGACGTCTTTGTTTTTGTCAACCTACTCACCGTTCTCTCTAGGCCCGTGACTGCCCTACCAAGGGTCCTGCTAAGTGGTGAGTGTTCTCTCAGGGTTTTGAGTTTTCTTTACTAATTGAGATCTAGCTACAACTGCGGTGGTAAGACTTACTGGCTCTTTTTCCAATACGTAATTTTGTCAACTAACTTCTTTGGTTATCAGGCGAGGGCCACATGAGTATGTCATCTCACCTCTCTTGTTTGACCGTCGCTAATTCATCCCAGGCCGCGACTGCACCGAGCCCATGAAGGATAACAAGTCCTGCTACAAGTGCGGCCAGCCCGGCCACATCTCCCGTGACTGCCCCATGAGCGGCGGCAGCGGCCAGGCTACCGAGTGCTACAAGGTGAGTTTGTTTGTCTTCCAGACTACGGCTGCGGCTAACAATATTTCAGTGTGGTGAGATTGGCCACATTGCCCGCAACTGCTCCAAGTCCTCCTACGGTAACAACTATGGTGGTGGCTTTGGTGGTGGCGCTGGCAAGACCTGCTACTCTTGCGGCGGCTACGGCCATATGTCTCGTGAGTTGTAGTTTTATCCGGGAGCGTTTGATCTTGGCTTACCAAATCACAGGCGAGTGTGTCAACGGCATGAAGTGCTACAACTGCGGCGAGTCTGGCCACTACTCCCGCGACTGCCCCAAGGAGTCCGCTGGTGGTGAGAAGATCTGCTACAAGTGCCAGCAGCCTGGACATGTCCAGTCTCAGTGCCCCAGCAACTAAAATGGTGGCTCGTGACTCAGCATTGCGACTGAGGCGAGGTGGACGTGGAGACTCGTTGATACCCACGGACGATATATTTCCTAGTTCTTTTTACGGCATTTCGGCAAAAGTTCAACTTCTTCGCACGACTTCTTATGATCATCACGGCAGAATGGAGGCTCACAAAACAAACCGTGCGCGATTCTCGACGAGTGGCTGGCGGCGACCAGCTTTGATTGGAACATATCGGCATTGGATTTCGTCACACAACGAACTAACGACTACGACCATGAAATCGACTCGACTTTAAGACAGACGGATGGTGACGGGTGGGGGTGACGAGATCAAACTGAAAATATCTGGTGTCTTGCATGCAATCTTCTACAACACCTCTGGTGCTCTGCTTACTCGCTGCAAGTGGAGAACCCAAGCTGAGGAGAGCTGGGGGGTGCTCCTTTGGTAGTCAAGTCGAGATGAAATGCGTTGATCCCGACGTTGTGGAAACTCTAACCTGGTGTGACTGTTTGTGTGTTTCGATATTGCCGACCTATGCTTTGCGTTACTAGCAGAAGCCGGTGTGTAGAATCAAGGTGAACAAGGCTCAAAGGGTGGTCGTTCCTCTTGGACGCACCAGCACAACCGGCCTGTTGTTATTAAGATAGACTCCGATTAGTAGCATGCTATTTGGACAATAGCATGTTCAGTCAGCTTGGTATGAAGAAATGGCCAGCGAGCTGCTGGTCACGCAGACAGAAACCCTTCAGGGGTAGCTGCGTGACGAAGATTCAGATCTAGAACGGTTCCCGACTCGAAGTGCACACGGATTCCTGACGTGGCCCGTTGGGGCTCATATCAAGCCTACGGGCCAAGATAAGGATCCGGCTTGAGAGACCTTTTACAACAATCTCGGCTGAGTTTTGGAATAACCGGCCGCTACAGGCGAAACTCGGCAAGCACTTTAGCGGCCTAAACACTGATATTCAATGAACTAGGCTGTTGGTATGACTTGTTAATTTCAAAATCAGGGGGTCTGATAGTCAAGGTCGACTGCAGACAGCGGGGATAAATAGAATCAAGCTGACTACCATGTCATCTAAATCAAGATCAAAAGGTCGGAAGCTTTACCAGCCTGACTCTGGATTCTATACCAAGCTGTTTATATGGATAGTACCATGGTAGCAAGAACATTACTCGGGCTTTGCTGGGTAATACACATGAATCAATTCTCTAGAAGACGGACACTATCTATACAACCTCTGAAAAGGCTCTTCATTTGCAATTGGAGCCAATCAAGTGCGACACTGGAAGTATTGTTTGAGTTGGTAGCACAAGCACAAGCATGATCTGTGTTGAGTTGAGTGGTCCCCTTGACATTTACACCGTGACTAAATCTATCAAGACTCATCACACTTATCTTGACATAGATGACATCAGACCGACAATATATAAATGCAAATTGAATCCTAGTTTGGCCTTTTTGGTGTACTTGATAAGCCACTGGATATTCTAATATTTGACCCTTTGTTCTCTAACACCTTAACCGCCACTCTTCATAATTGTTCATTATTGATGGAGAACTAACCGTTATTCTGCACGTCTCTTTTCTTCAATCGCCTTTTTTGAATGATTGATGTGTAAAAGATCACTTTCCGACATCTTTGGCTGGACGATACTAATTTCAGGCTTTTCAAAGAGCGAAGAGGAAAATTCAGGGGCTTAGCATTGCTAGATTGAGATCAAAATTTTTGGTTGTGTTGTGAGGACTGCATGGCCAAGCTCTTCGTCTTAGAAAGAGAGTACTTCATACTGTTTTTCCAGTTTCTGATCAACTTAGTGGCAAAGATTCTGTAAATATACATCGTTACCAATGCTTGATTTAATTCTAGTCTGGCCTTTGCGTCCTTCTCCTGGGCATCAATCGTCCACAACGAACGGCACCTGCAATTGAGATCTGTTTTATAGTTGAAATAGATACAGTGAATGAAGTTGCGACGCACCACGGCAACTCTTATAACGACGTTGAAAATGCGAGGGCCGCTTTCATGGTCCAGCTTCCTTTGATACACGGCCTATCTACTCATATGGCAAGTTTGAAAACACACTTGGAAAATAGAATTCGGACGTATAGCAGATTCAATAGATTCAACAGTAGTTTAACTTATCAAAAAGATCATGTTCGGCCATAATGCAAGGATATTGGCTTCAAAGAGGTAGACAGCTGGTACCCTAACAAGCAACTTTCTCAAAACCAGTACATCAACACATTTGTCGATTTTAGGTTGGCAGGCGACGACAAGGAATACTGAAACACATAGCAGAAATTCAAGTGCTTCAACTCTGGGTGTATTGATGCAACATTGCAAGCACCCATTGCGAAATATCTACGAGGTTCTCGCGGTCTACCTGAACCCTTGCGTTAACGCAGCCTAGCAAGTGGTTCATTATCGCATGTCCTTCGGTTTGACAAGAAGAAATAAATTGCTGTATAATTTCCAATAATACATAGTGTAAACTATAGCCACCTTGAAACACTGCACCGTAGTCTTACAACATAGCCTTGGGGAAGTTCCTCATGGCCTGTCTCACACCTAGATCTGCCAACACTTCCTCGGCCCCACCGAGAATGGCATCGAACTTGTATGTTCGGTGGAACATCTCGATGAATTTGCCCATACCAGTTTGGGTAATACCACGGCCACCCCAGATCTGCACGGACTCGTCGGCAACTTCGTGGGCAGCACGAGTGGCGCTCATCTTGAGTAGGCCAATGGGACCGGCAAGGTGCTGTGCTTGTTGTGAGTAGGGCATGTGGCACATTTGGTAGGTGACGGTTTCGAGCCATGACTGGTTGGCTTCGATGAGCGCGATCATCTTTGCGAGCCTGGACGGCGTTAGCAATAAGGAAATATGCAGGCTTTAATAGAACTTACTTCTGGCGGATGACGGGTTGGTCAATGAGTGACTTGCCGAACACTTGACGTTGGTTACTCCATTTGAGACACTCCTCAATGATGGATCGTGACAGACGAAGACTTCCGCCTATCATAGAGGTTAGTTCTGATCCGAATGGTTATACCCTAGCTGGGAGGTGGTAGCACTTACAAACCATGTACCAACGCTCGTGGTTGAAATTGCTCAGAATGACCTGGATACCCTTGTTCTCCTTGCCCAACATGTTCTCAACTGGGACTTTGACGTTATCGAATGTGACGAAAGCTGTACCGGCTGTTGTAGAGTAAGAGGTCTTGATCTGCTTGGTCTCAACACCCTCGCCACGCTCGATGAGGAAGACACTCAAGCCCTTGTCGGTTCGGGCACCTGTAACGAAGTAATCGCACCATACACCGTTGGTGATCCACTTCTTGGTACCGTTGATGATCTAGTTTGTGTGAGCGCTTAATCTTTGATCTTCAATTAGCAATTGACTTACATAGTGCTTGCCATCGGGTGTCTTCTCAGCAGTTGTGCGCAATCCGGCGACATCTGAACCGGCAAAGGCCTCGGTAATGGCGAGACAGATCTTCTTCTTGCCGCTGAAGACCTCATTGGCAATCTTGTTCTTCCATGTCTCGTCGCGGGCGAAGTTGAGGACCGCTGTCAATCCAATAGTCATACCCGCCATGTTTCCATCAGCGAAACCTCGAGCCATAGCACGCGCGAGCTCCTGTGCCACGATCAAGTCATGGAAGTAGTCGAACTCCTCACCCTTGACGGCGCCTCCCATGAGATCAACACCGTGGAGATGCTTTCCAGGTCCAATACGCATGTGCAAGATGCCAAGTTCGCTCATGCGATCAATCATCTTTTGACTAATGTATCGTCCAGTCGCCTCGCACTCTTGCGCCTCCGCGTAAAGCTCACTATCGACGAACTCTCGGAGCTTGCGCTGCAATCGCCTGTGGCTGTCCTTATAGTAGGGCGAACGGAAGGGCTCTGCAAGCCATAGCGGCTCGGCGTAGGGGACCTTGCTGAGGTCACCAGGCTGTGGGGTAATAACTTGAGGCTTCTCGCCCTCGATGGTGCCAACGGCGAGGTCCTTATACTTTGTGAGAACTTCATGTCGGTGGAGATTGTAGAAAGCGGTGGTGGCATCTTGACCGGCGACTTGTTTTAGGACAGTCTCACCACCGGGATGAGCGTCGACAAAGTCTGTGAGATCGTAGACTGTGCTATCGATGATGCACCAGAGGGATTCGTCGGTTGTATGGGAGCGGACCTCCTCGCGGGAGAATGTATCTGCAGGAGAGCTCATGACTGCGATTTGGGGGTATTAGGGGGAGACGAGATATCGCAAGAGTTTAGAAGACCAAGTGAGAAACAGAGTAGAAGTTGGATGAATGGAATTTGGCTTGCTTTAGCTGTTCCTAAGCCCCCGGAGACAGTAGACACACACTACTCCGTAAAACTACCCCAGACGATGATGAATGACCTTGAACCTCGGCACCGACTAAGTGGGCCTGCTATGATGAAATACAAAGTCTCCCATTGGCTTCAGCGGCTTCACTTCCATTTTGTGGGGGCGGGGCCGATGTATTTGCACATGATGGAATGACCTGAATCTTGACCAAGAAAGAAAAAAGGTGAGACATGGATAGAGAGAGGGTCAATGGAGTTGAGTCTTTCCTCGGTATTAACGCTCGATAAACTTCCCTAAGCGAGGTCTCTACCCGCGGTTCCTTAAAAGGCCATCGCCGTCCTTCATTGAGCTTCATCAAACAAGGAGCGTGGGAGCTGTTGTTAACTAACACTCTTTAGGATCTGCTTGATCATTGTATGATCCCCTGCGAGAAATCATGAAAAAGACTATACTCCATACATGTTTCGCCCTTCTGATTTCATTTCTGATTGGCTACAAGGCAGCACAGGTAAAGCACTCTAGAGACTGAAGTTGCAGTAAAGGATGGCTGTCGAGTAAGACGACATTCAGCATCCCCAAGACTCACTCGTTGACAAGCTTCTAAGATCAATTGCGCTGCTACTCAGTTGAGTGACACTGAGAGCAACACGCTGACAATTCTTTCAAAATTGCACCGTTACTTGCGCTATATCTGATGTGCTGAGCTTGTTCATTACAAGCCGCCCGTCTCCATCCTTCAAAACTGGTTGTCGCTATGAGATCTTGTCACTCCTTCTCATTACCCGAGCAACCCTATATTATCATTGAGGACAATATTCTGTATGTTCCTGTCTCTATCGCAAGCTCCGTGGCTCTCAGCTCAACCTGTACCAGGCTATGGGTTTGACAGTCTCGTGGGTTTACGGATAAATCCTTGGAGGGCTTGCTTTATAGAATGCATCCATCTTGCGATAGTGTCAACGCTTCATAGACAGATGCCAAAATACGAAACAGGCAATCAAGTTTCTTTACTTTTGCGGCGAATTGCGTTAGTCATGGCCCCACGCCGCTAGGTAGAAGCCGATAAAGATAAAACTTGAGGATTGCCTCAGAATCTTTTCCTCTGAGCCTGAATGTATTCTTTTTTATGTTTCATAGGCTCTTTGCAGAGTAATGCGATATCCCCTCTTTCACCCTGCTCTATATCACTCGTACCCTCGATTCTTACTAAGGTACGTATCAGTCAGTCTTAGTTCTCACCCCTCGTTTTCTCTTATCACTTTGCCTCGCTCTTACATGACCCTGCTTGCGCTCACCTCAAACCCTCTGAACCGTTTTTTGCAACCGCTGTTTCTTGGAACTAGTCTGGCTTGGCAAACGGGAGGATCCACGATTCGAATCTGGATCTGCATAGGCCTTTTGAGGGGCATCTTGGTTCTATGTCAAACCACGGCTCTTGTCCTATCCCCATGTTCCCATGAGCAGCAGTTCAGAGCCGCCATTGGCTTGGTTATTTGCAGACTTTTCTTTGTGTATCTTCCATTCTCAGTTTATTACTCTTTTTCGAACCCCGGACCTGCATCCGTGACAGCCATGTCCATGTCCGCCTCACTTTGGTCTTTTACATACTGCCGAGCCTCCTTATCAAAGAGGTTGCTCCAATGGCGATGTGAATAAGTCGAGTTTAAAGCTCATGCTAAAGCAACGAGGCGTGCATGGCGGCATCTGCCCCTGCGCCCGCTTCTCATCGGTTTCGCCAGTTGACAACAGGTTTTGTCCTTGCTGATTTTTCGCGATTGGCTCTTCTACGTTATCTGAAGTTCGCAAACCGCTCAGGCTGCCGCAACTATCTCCAACTAGGTCATTGGCTAGAAATTGCCTTGATCTGAACGTCGTAGGAGCTAACAAACCCGAGACACCACACAGTCATTCCCTCCCTCCATTGCGCGGTGGATATATCTCCCTCGTGATCGTCATCGTCACGGTATCTAGCCTGTTACGAGTTGTCATCTATTCTCAGGGGACTTTGGTGCCCAAGAACCATTCTTGCCAGACATTACTTTGGCACCTGGTGACCTCCTTGTCAACCGTTGAGGCTTATATCCCTCCGTTTTGGGCTACACCTGTATTCCCCACCCTATCATACCCTTATATCTCCCTATCTCGATCCTCTTTTCCTACTGGAAGTCCAGTTATCCTTCTTCTACCATTGCTCTACACCCATTCCCAAAAGCATATCTTTCCACCATACATCTTGAATATCTCAGCATGGATGCTTACTCGATATGTTGCACTAGTCCTGCCGCTAGGCACACATCCAAGATCTACCAGGATCTCTGGTCTACCCGTCCACATACTCGGGTTGGGTATGATCAAAATAAGATCTTGACGAAATTTGTCACCATGGATAGTTTGAAACAGGTATGTACAGAATTTACATCAAACTGGCCGTTGTTAAATGTCTCATATTGGACGCCACTTATGGCCATTCAATGGTGACGGTTTCATTCTCAGCCTCTTACACACTTTGAAGCCAATCCTGATTAACAAGCCTACAGCGTTGGACTGCTGATCAGACCTCAAAACCACATATTGGTATAGTCGGTGCTGGTCTCGCTGGTCTTCGATGTGCAGATATTCTCATTCAGAATGGCTTCAAAGTCACTATCATTGAGGCTAGGAATCGGGTTGGTGGCCGCTTGCATCAAGAGGTCCTTCCAAATGGTCACTTGGCTGATGTCGGTCCCAATTGGATCCATGGAACCAACGATAACCCAATGCTAGATCTGGCCAAGCAAACGAATACTGCCATCAGCGACTGGGATTCAACGTCTTGTGTCTTTGACGAATCTGGCGAGCTCTTGTCCCTCAAGGATGGTGAAAAATACTCCACTATCATGTGGGATATCATCCAGGACGCCTTCAAGCACTCCAACAGCAACTCGTCAGACATTGATTCGAAAGAAAGTCTTCATGACTTCTTTGTCCAGAAGGTTACGGAGAGGGTACCTGATACTGAAGCTGACCATGAGAGGAGACGAAGCATTGTCATGCAAATATCTGAGATGTGGGGTGCTTTTATCGGCAGTCCTGTCTATAGACAAAGCTTGAAGTTCTTTTGGTTAGAAGAGTGTATAGAAGGAGGTATGTTGAAACCGAACTTCATGAAAACGGTCATTTAACTCGAACCAGAGAATCTATTTTGTGCCGGCACATACAAGAAAGTTCTCGACGAAGTTGCGAAACCAGCTCTTGGGGGAGCCGAGATCAAGTTCCAGACCAAGGCAGACAGGATATCATATCGATCGAATCCTGAGGAAAAGGCCAAGGTCACAACAGAGAGCGGCCAGACACTCGAGTTTGACGAAGTTGTTGTCACCGCACCCCTTGGCTGGCTAAAACGAAACCTCGACGCTTTCGAGCCTGCGCTACCTGCTCGAATGACCAAGGCAATTGATGTCATCGGTTACGGATGTCTTGAGAAGGTCTACATCAACTTTCCCCAGCCCTACTGGCTCGGTAAAGAAGGTGACGACCGAAAAGCAGAGGGTTTCGTGCAATGGCTCTCACCAAATTACGTTCCTGATCTGAACCCAAGACGATGGAATCAAGAGGTCGTGGAACTTGCTAGCCTGGACCCAGCAGTTTCACATCCAACCCTTCTCTTCTACACATATGGCGAGCAGTCGCAGTATATTACGAGCGAGCTATTGAAGATATCGGACCCCCGGAAGAAGGATGAGTTCCTCCTTAACTTCTTCAAGCCGTATTACTCACGGCTTCCGCATTACTCAGAGAGTAACCCTGATTGCAAGCCGTCTGGCTTTATGGCTACAGATTGGCTTCACGATGAGCTTTCAGGATTTGGGAGCTATAGTAATTTCCAGGTTGGTTTGGAAGAGGGTGATGCTGATATCCGGACAATGCGAGAGGGTTTGCCGGATCATGGATTGTGGCTGGCAGGCGAGCACACTGCGCCGTTTGTTGGTCTAGGCACGGCGACTGGAGCCTACTGGAGCGGCGAGGCTGTTGGTAAGAGAATAGCGGAGGCTTATTATGGACGATCCAAGTAAGTAAGGGGCCTTTGAAGATTTGACGGCTCTTCAGTGATGAAGAAGAGGACACCGTCAATCGTTTTTGGTTAGGGTAGCAATAGACAAGATGCCTAAAACGGCCGTTAAAGAAATCTTGGCAAGGATATGCGCGTGATAAGCAGTGAATATGTCGTTGTCTCAAGCTATCAATGGGACTGCATAGAGATCGACGATGCATTTGTTTGAGGTGAAGTTGCAGCGCGGCCTTGACTTACCCAATTTACCCAAAACAGCAAAGACAATCTTTCGCAACAAATCGTGTCAGAGCAAACCACGTCACAGTTGATCAAGACAGGACGCGGGCAGCACACAATGTGATTGATGGTGAGCCGACCTTATCGATTGAGTTCCACAAATTACAGTACAGTAATGGTTGCGCGAGTCGTATCATCCACTAAAAGCGCAATTCACGGGTCAAATGACGCCCCAACGAGATGTCCTCGGGAGATACATCATGGACCAGCTGCTTTGGTGCACCGCTCGAAACGATCCTTGAAATCGAGTCACGAGCCTCATGTGTTAGTGTTTTAGCGCCTCGAGGAGCGATAGACAGGGTCCTTTCCAGGCCTTCTACCGCCTGTAGCTCGTATGGATTTGGCAGTAGAGGGTCCACTGGAGGTCTATCTCCCCCACTCGCCCGCGCGTTGCCGTCTCAGCCATGGTCCATGCCCATGCAAGTCGTGACTGTGTGACGCTGTCTGTGACAGTGACCCGACTCTGTGGGAAGTGTGTCTCGACCGACCTTACCTTACTTTTATTGCTGTTCTTTTCTTTAACTCAACTGAAGTTTGTATCGGTCAAACCTTTTCGGCGTTGATGCCTTACCCTTAACTTAGCCACGATTCACATACAAACTTAATCAGTTTATCCGATCGCACAGCGAATTCGTTCTCCTCTTACAGCTTCTTCTCATGGCCTTGTCCCATTTCCTCTGAACATGTTCTACGGCCCCGCATCTGGCCGGGGTCCTCAAGCTACCGACTGATAGACGTCGACGTAGGCATCTGCCTAGTAGACAGCAGCGATACTCTGTCAATAACTTACTCCATTTCGATAGTCGATATTCATCTGTAGTCTTCTATCATCCTCCCCTCCCGGGCTGCGTGGGCAGTCATCTCCACTCCGCCCATCGACTCGATCGCATCCCACGAACGACGACATCATGGCGACCCTCTTCCAGTCTTTCCGGAGCTCCTCTATGCCAAAGAGGTTGCTACGATATGCCCTTTCTCGACTGGAACTTCTCGATGCCGAGGCCCTCGATATTGATAATTTAGATTTGGCGATAGGGAGGAATACAGTCCTTGAATTTCGCGATGTTGGGATCAAGCTCAAGGTAGGTTTAATGACTGTGCATCAATCAACAGCTTAGAAGATCATGGTCACTGATGCTTCGCCATAGAAACTCAATAAGCTGCTGCAGCTTCCTGACACATTCAGATTGCAAAAAGCCAAGGTATTGCTTCTGCGAGTCACAATCCCGATGGACTTTTACACAAGCCCTATAATAGTCGAGGTCGACGGTGTCGATATTGCGCTGCAAGTCATAGAAGCGGAACCCAAACCGGCTCGTTCATCAGGCACAAGAACACCCGAAGAGGCCACCGCTGTACCGAACACTGTCGATCTTGCACAATCATTCCTTGAAACGCAGCCACGATCAGAGCGAAGGAAACTCGAGGATGCTTTGGCCGCCGAAACACAAGATCTTGGCGCTTCCATCGCCATGAGCGATGATGGCAGTGAAGACGATTTGGCATACGGAACAGGCCAAGCTCTCTCTCTCCCGGCGTTTTTGGCCGACTTTTTGCAGGGCATCGTCGACCGAACGCAGATAAGGATAAAGGGTGTTAATTTTCAGCTTGACGTTGAAGTGCCTGTTGAACCGAACACCACTACGACTGAGTTAGTGTCATTCCAAGTCGCACTCGAGGGTATCGATGTCGAAGGTGTTACCACTACCTCTGATAACGCTGAAGAGTCTCCCGCCATCGTACCAAAGGAGGGCAAGCGTCATGTTGCATTGTCAAACGTACGGGCGTACCTCATTTCAGAAGCAAACGTCTTTTCTGCATTGGCGCGATCGCCTTCCGTCACTTCGCCATCACTTGCTTCTTCTCCAGCTATGACCAGAAATCCACCGTCACGCCAGACTACTACACTTTCGTTGAGCAGCCTTCACGAAGAATCCGTGACATCATCGCAGGGAAGCATCCGATCAGAAGCTCAAGAATCTTCACCACGGCCAGCTTTTCCGCAAGCAGAACCCTTGGTTCTTTCACAACACAGCATCGATCAACGACTTGCGGACTCACACCAGAGTCTTGAGTCCGATAATTCTTTGACTAGCTCACAGCAGAGCCTTAGAAACAAATACTCAATCAATCAAGAGTCTCCAGAGCACGAATATCCTCTCGGCGACAGTGAGGACGCACTTGGAATACCATACGAATTTTCAAGCCCTCAGGATGATGATGGAGAAGATAGCCCTGTGACCCCCCGGGCATCGATGTATCACGAATTCAGTAATAGTCCCAATGACGAACCTGTATTTCACTCAACCTTTCTTCCTGGAGAATACGGCTCTCAGTCAACTGCGCTGGAGAATGAGAGACCTCAGTGGACTGTCGCAGAACGGGAAGCCAGGTCCGCACCTACACTTGAGACGCCAGCGACAGAAGGTAATTTGGAAGCTTCAAGAAGGGGCGTTTCGAATGAGCACCTCAGTCGGACTTCTTCAAGTGAGAGCTTTGGTGCGAGATCGGCTGAAGACTTGGCACAGTCTCATATGTACACACACGAAGAAGCAGAGAGCATGTACATGAGCGCTTTCTCGCAGACTAACGCTCAATCGGCGGCCTTTTCGCCACCGGTTTCTTTTCATGGCCATACACCTTCGCCGAAACCCCAAGATGGCTTGACCGAAGAGGTGGCACAACTTTATGAGCCAGCTAAACCTGTTGAACCAGTCGAGGTGGCAGTTACCCCACCTACAACGGCGCATACACCTGTGGCAGACGAAGAAACTGAGTCGGACACCATAGATGCAAAGCCCGACATACCAGAAACGATTCCTCCTCCGATATCAGATGTCAAGCCTCCAAGCCCAGAGTTAGAAGAGGCTCCCGCCACTGTACGATTGGAACAAGAGTCAAAGCCTTTCATTCCCGGTGCTTGGGAAGATGACGATGATGATGACCCTTCAGCGAGTGCCATAGCACCATCCACTACCTTGAGACACTCGATGTATCGGAAAGATGATCGCTCAATAACACGGGATGCCTCAGATAGCGAATCTTCAGAACCTGCATTTTCAAGGGCATGCCTCACTGATGCTGATCCAGAAAATCCCAGTACTCCTACCAGACAACAGGAAGGTGCTGCTACTCCCAAAGGACCAACGCGTTTAGTCAAGGAGATTCTAAATCTGAAAACCATCTCGATATATATCCCATCACAGCACCAGCATCTGCATGTTCAGCCTGCATCGCCGGAATCTGTAGCTCAGCTCTCGCAGTCAATGGGACGGTCTACATACCCTCAAGCTCCAGGTGCCTTTTCAATGCATGGCGGGGCTTCCATGCAACAGAACAAGCCAACACCAGGAGCTTCGAAAATTGACGAAACACTCGAAGTGAACCTGTCGCCCATGAATCTTACATTCGACGCCTCATTGGGTTTCTTACTAGCGATGGTTGTTGGGAAGCTGCTGGATGCTATAAAAGACAAGAACGCCTCCTCATCTGAGAGCACGAAGCAGGAGACAAGTTCAAAGAAGATGCCCAACCTCAAAATAACATTAGAGGAGATCAAACTCGATTTCATCAATCGCTTGGGAGGGATCTCGGATACACCTGAGCGTTACATGGACCTGGATCCATCGCCATTTTTCGACCAGGAAGTTCTGCTCAACACAACTTTGCAAAACTTGGTTATATCCATTTCCGAGACTGAGATATCAACATCGCCAGTCATTAAGGGTAAATTGGCGACGCAGCCAGCTCTTCTGACCAAGATTGATTTGCAGAAGTTCCGCTTCGGGTATGCAAATGGCGACATCATCTCCTTCGACAAGGGCAAGCCTATGAGTGCATCAGTTAGGGAAACATTTCTATCGGCAGGTTATGATATTGGAATCGAAATCCTTCAATCAGGTGGCAAAACCAAGATAGACGTCCAGACTCTGCCGCTCGTTTTCCAACTTGATCTGCGACGGCTTGACGAGACTTTCAGCTGGTTCGGTGGCCTTAGTAGCTTCCTTAATATGAGTGCTTCGATGGCTTCGAGCCCTGCACCAACCCCCAAACCAGCTGCTCCTGCACCAAAGCCTAGAGGAGTTCGATTCGATACTCCAGTTAATCCGAATGACAAATCCATGGCATCGCAGAACAAGATTAACGTGCGCATTGGAGGCTCTTACGTGGAGCTCATCGGAAAAGACTGCAGCATGCTGGTAGAAACCAGTTCCATTAAGGCTGTGAGCCGTGACGAGGTTATAGGATTGGGTTGCGGCATGATCAGAATAACAGGGCCATACTTGAAGAACTCGACGGCAGATCCTCCTATTAATACGGAGATCACCACAGTTCGAGTCGAGTTCTTGACAACCCCCAACGATTCAGATCTCGAGAAACTCCTTGAGTTAATCATCCCTTCAAAGCATCAATTCGATGGCGATAACGACGAGATCATGGTTGATACTTTGCTACGTCAGCGAAGGAAGGGATCCGTATTGAGACTGTCAGTCGATGGCGTGAATGTTCGCGTTCAAAATATGTCCCAGCTCTCAGTTCTACCCAACCTTGGTGAGGAAGTTGCAAAGCTTTCTACCGTCGCAAAATACTTGCCTGAAGACGACCGACCAGGCCTATTGACCTTGGCAAAAGTCCAAAAGGTTGCGTTGAGTTTAGACTTTGGTGGCAAGCTTGGCCACCTCGGTGCGGACATCAAAGATCTTCACGTAGGCCATATCACAGTCCCTTCACTTGTTGCCATAGCTATACATGATCTTGCTGTGAAGAGAAACAGGTCAGAAGAGCTGGTTAGCACGGCAACATATGGAGCCAAGGAAATCTCCCTTCGTGGCCCAGTCTTGATGGCACGGATGATTGGTGACGAGATTGAGCCGGTTATTAAGCTGAAGATGCAAGATCTGTGCATCGAGTACCGCGTCCCTACGATCATGGATATTCTCGAACTTGGAGAAGACGCCACACCCCAAGATTTTGAGGCCAGTCTTGCTGCCTCGGTAGCAAACCTTGGTGACCACGCGCATCATGCTTTAACTGGACAGCCTGGCTCTCCGGGTGAGAAGAGCAAGGTCAGAAAGCCTATGACCCTGGATATTGGCTTCCGAGATTGCCTTTTGGGCCTTAACCCGCTGGGTCAGCCCTCAAAGATGGTGATCGCTCTCACGGATGCTCATCTTGTCGCCGTGTTGCCCAAAGATGTGGAGACCAATGCTGTCTTCACCATCAACAAGTCATCCATCTTGCTGATCAACGACATTGCCGAAGTTGCAACAAGCGAACTTCCTGCCACCCAAAGACCTCGCGCCTCATCTTCAACATCTCGTCAGGTAGCGGATATGTGCGCCAGAGGTTATGTGGACATTTGCTACATCTCATCCGCAAAGCTTGTAGTCGACGTGAAGGAACTCGATGATGGAGAAAGGCAACTTTGTGTTGAGCTCAAGGATGACCTCCTTGTTCTGGAAACATGCGCTGATTCAACACAAACTCTGATCTCTTTGGCCAATGCCTTAAAACCACCAACTCCCCCGAGTAAGGAGAATAAGTATCTTACAGATGTGGTCCCCATGCAGGATCTGCTCGCTTCTATCTCAGCGGAAGCTTTCGGTAGGCCCGAGGGAGAGTACGATTTTGACCAAGACTTCGCTGGTGCTCAGGAGATGGCTGGGAGCGATTCTGAGGCCGACTTTAACACAGACAGCCCGCTGCAAGTCCAGTCCCAATTTTATGACGAGGAGCCAGTCGCCGAGGAGCTTTTCGATGCCACGAGTAGCTCTATCATCTCACATGAGTCGCATCGCTCCGGCCCCCAGATGAAAGATACTAACGAGGGTGTACTACTGACCGGGTTTGGCTCAGCAAGCCAGCAAACAGTCGACTCTGACGATCTTGTGATCCAGGAAAACTACTATGGTAGCGGCGCTTCAAAGGACAGCAAAGCCAAGATCTGGAATTCGAAGAAGAACAGCTACGATCGGGCTCCCAACGACTTGGTGAAGCACAGTCCTGTGAAGGTAACCATACGAGATGTCCATGTTATATGGAACCTCTTTGACGGCTATGACTGGGTTCACACACGAGATGTCATAACGAAGGCAGTTCAGGACGTTGAAGCCAAAGCATACGAACGACAAGCCCGTGCTGGCCAAATCCAGGTCTATGAGGAAGAGCTAGAGGATGAAGAGGCCATCGGAGACTTTCTCTTTAATTCTATTTACATCGGCATCCCAGCAAACCGTGATCCCCAAGAACTGTCTCGAGCTATCAACGAAGGCCTGAACGACAATGCAACAGAGACTGAATCGGTTGCAACCACAGCTTTCACTTCTGCTACCAACAGGACAGCACGTGCTCGTCAACCAAAGTCGAAGCGACTTAAGCTCAAACGCAGCAAGCATCACAAGATCACCTTTGAGTTGCGAGGTGTTGATGCAGATTTGTTCGTGTTCCCACCAAATTCAGGGGAAACTCTCAACAGCATAGATATCCGCATTGACAATCTGGACATTTTCGACCACGTCCCAACTTCAACATGGAAGAAGTTTGCAACCTATGACCAGGATATGGGAGAGCGAGAAATGGGCACCAGCATGGTTCATCTTGAACTGCTCAACGTCAAGCCACAGCCCTCACTCGAGGCGTCCGAGATTGTGCTTAGAGCGACCTTACTCCCTTTGAGGCTGCATGTGGATCAAGATGCTCTTGACTTCATCACCCGATTTTTCGAGTTCAAGGATGACCAGGTGCCTGTTCACACGTCAAAAAGTGATGTGCCCTTCCTCCAGAGAGCTGAGGTCAACAACGTGGCAGTGAAGCTCGATTTCAAACCCAAGCGAGTCGACTATGCTGGTCTCCGTTCTGGCCACACCACTGAATTCATGAACTTCATCGTTCTCGAAGAGGCGAGAATGGTTCTGCGTCATGTCATCATCTATGGTATCTCGGGTTTTGAGAAGCTTGGTAAGACCCTCAACGATATCTGGATGCCTGATGTCAAGGCGAACCAACTTCCTGGTATTCTAGCTGGTCTGGCGCCTGTTCGTTCCCTTGTCAACGTGGGCAGCGGTTTCCGAGACCTCGTTGAGGTGCCTATTCGCGAGTACAAAAAGGACGGACGTGTGATTCGCAGTATATCGAAGGGTGCCACAGCCTTTGCTCGCACGACCGGTACCGAACTGGTTAAGCTGGGTGCCAAGCTCGCTGTTGGTACACAATACGCATTACAAGGTGCCGAGGGCATGCTTTCAGATCCTCAACAGGCATATGAGGGCTGGGATGAGGATGACATGGACCCTGAAGAACAGAGACAAATCTCTCTCTATGCAGATCAACCTACGGGCGTCATCTCGGGTATTCGGGGCGGATACCGATCTCTTGCTAGAGATGTGAATCTCGTGCGCGATGCCATCATTGCAGTTCCTGGTGAGGTCATGGAGAGCTCTTCAGCTACTGGCGCCGCAAAGGCTGTGCTAAAGCGAGCACCAACGATCATTTTCAGACCTGCTGTCGGTGTCACTCGAGCAATCGGACAGACTCTAATGGGAGCCACCAACTCGATTGATCCCAACAACAGACGAAGGATTGAGGAGGCAAGTCAATACGAGTTCATGTCAACGAGCTTGACTAACAAACTGCCAGAAATACAAACGATACTAAGTCGCTTCGTCGGCTCGTTCAACTCATCTAAAACACGATACGAATGTGGGCAACATTATGGCGCAATGATATTGAGATACCAATCACATCGGAGTATCATAGGTGTCTTTGATCTTCTATGTCCTTTCCATCTTCATCTCAATGTTTTCCCCATCAACTCTGCATATAACGGTGCTCGGGCCAAAAGGCATATTTTGTTCTTTAAGAAAGAGAGGCATGTATCTGCATGCACTCGTCTGTGATAGATCGGTAACAACAGGACATGCATTTAGATGCACAACATAGACCCTGGAGAGGACAGGCATGCGTTGATTGATTTTTCTTTTCCCATTTAGCTAGGAGTTGGATTATTTTTCCTTGGGGGGTTCTTTGTCTTATGGATGTTTCCTATTGTTGGGACTGGATCTGATACTATAGATACCTGTAACAGATTGAAAGAATGGATTACCCAGAGCCTGGTGTTTATATTCTGTATCCAACACCTGTGAAACCTCCAGCTCATTCGCATGGCCTACCATCTAGCCACAAACGCCGTGCTCATAATACTATCGCTGTCTCAGACTCCTCAAAAGCCATCGTCAGGGACTCCCCTCTCTTTCTCCAACTCTTTTCTGACACGGTTCGCATCAACCCACCACTTGTGACTCTCGTCCTTGCCCGTCCACTCACCCTTCTCATTAATCTCATCCCAAGGTTTAGGACTCAAGATGTAGTGAAGGTTCTTGACGCTCTCATCCCTCCAAATAGCGTCATGGACTCCTTTCCACCGTAGCGTCTTGAGCGCGTTGTAAATGTACGGCAAAGGAACCCATCGCTCACGATACAAGTCTGAAAGAAGTGACTGGTCTGCAAAATCCATATTGGCAGCGTCGGCCTCCATATGCGCCAAAATCTGCGCATAGAGGCCCTGAGAAGGATTGACAACCTGCAAGCCACCGTTCATAAAGCCCAAGGGTCCGACTGACGGATCAGCAGCCTCATTTTGCGCGGTATTGGGATCCGAGTGTTGCGAGGTAAATGCGCAATTCTCAGGAACCCAATCCTTTGGATAGTGAGGCTTCTTGAGGGGGTTGCACACACAGGCATGGCCGGCTGCAAAGACACGCTTGCTGGCGGTCTTATCACCAGTCTCAGCAATCGAGGGAGGGTCCAGCTCGAGATCCATCAGCTCGTCCATATTGCGCAAAACAAGCATGTCCGAGTCGAGCTGGACGACGCGCTCATATTCGGTTAAAGAGAAAGGCGCAAGCTTACTCCAACAATCGTAGAACCGCGGGTCGTTGGAGTAATCCTTGCCTTTAGTTGGTAGCAAGTATGGAATGTGCTGGGTGGCAATGCCACGAGCACGGAGAGCTGCGTGACCTTCGGGGGGGAATGAATCGGTGTATAATGCCACAAGAGGGTACTGAGATTTGGCGGCGCGGAGAGAATGTTCGAGGGTGAGAAGGCCAGGCAAGTAGTCTAGGTTCGTGATGAGACTCGTCCAGACTGAGATTGGAAGTTAGAACTTGTGCTACGCATGGTTTAGCCTCTCTACCTTTGGGCGAGTCGACAGCTCGTTTCCGAGATTCTGAGTCTGCCATCTTGAGAAACCTGAAGATTTGTCCTGGAAAGGTCTGTTGTTGTGTATTTCCTCCAAGCGATATCGCAAGAGTTAGTTGAAGCGGGGGAGGGGCAATAGCAGAATCGAAAATTGATAAGCAACAGTATATTCTCCTTATGAAACCGAAAGAGACACTGATTTTCAATGAAAGGGTGAAAAAAACAGATTCTTTGGGGTTTCTTTTACTTGGAAGTCATATTCTTCCACTCTTGTACACAAAAAGGCGCATATCATGAGTCGTCGATGTCCAAATTTAGATGCTGTACCTGACGATGGCGGGGCATTGGGGTTCTTCAGTGACGCCATTGACGATCTGGTCTGTAGCTTCGATTGGAGAAGAAAATGTAGAATCACAGATCCTGCAAATAATCAGGAGCCAAAGTCGACAGTCCCATGGAACTAATATCATCATGTCTTCACTTGAAGGATGTAGCTCTTGTCGTTTTCATCAGTTCTGTACAGAGTTTCGCGTATGCAAAAGCAGATGCAAGGCACAAAGTTTGAATCCAATCAATCAATCGACGTCGCATGGGTAGCTCAAGCTGCCACGTCTTGATCGACCCTCGGATACTTTCATCATACCCTGTGGGGTCCAGTGCCATCATGCCACAGCTCATGAGCTTCAGATATGACTCTTCCGTAATTTATCTTCCGAATCGGACATCATGTCCGTCATGTTCGTCTTCTTGAACCGTTCTTCCTGGACCTTCGGCTAGAAGCCGAGGTCCTGGACTCCAGTGACCATGTACCGAGATCAAGTGAGCTGCCATATGTCCGATGAATGTCCTACGTCGGCCTGCTATGATCATTGGCAACAATAAGTTCTTGGTTGTTACGGTCCCTACTGAAGCAATCACAGGCTTTGGCCTGCAATTAGGTCCATCGATGTCCTTCACTAACACAAGATAAGCCCTCCGAAGGATGTTCAGAAAATGATAGACTGCAGCTCCGTAGCTGTTCGACGTCGAGGGACTGATATCGTATCCCGGCAACCTCTAGTTGTTATCTCATATTTGGGTTCATAGCAGTCCTGACATTGACAACCAAATACAAAGTTTCGAGATAACACAAAGGTGCATCTTGATAGACATACAGCCACAGATTGATTGGCGGATTTTGTTTCTGTTCAGGATATGATACTGTGTCTATTTTTGTTGAGCGTCGTCATGGCTTCCTGGTATCAGTCCCTGAATCAACTCGTAATCGTGAATCTTGAAGAACAGGAGGAAATCCGATCGCCTGTTTTCGGTCAAGCACATGGCGGTGTCAAGGGTCACAGCCATCCATGATGACCTAGGGGCCCTAGCTCTTACGGTGAGAACAAGGTGAGAAAGATTTGAAGGCTGGCCCCGTTCAACAATTTTTGTTGACCGGCGCCGCCATAATTCCAACAATAGTAATTGCCCCCTAATTTAAGCCCCTATGGTCTAGGTTCTAGCTCTGTCTCATTTAATTTGGCTCGAGAATTCCTTCTGGAATCCGAACTGTGCAACTGAAATCAGCCCCCAGCGCAGCTCAACAATCTCAGACGCGCGCGAATCCCAATATTCACACGGTCTTCAGTTTATGCACGGGTCAGCCCAGGACCCAGGAGCAAGATCCAGTCTTGGTCTCGACTGTGCTTGCTCTTGGCCCTGATCAGTTCTTGTGACTTCTAGATCTTTCATCTGATAACATTGAATGCCGAATCTCTGACGTCGGATGTTTTCCGTGCTCTGAGCCGAGGCAATTCAAAATCTCAGTTCGCAAGAAAGGGATCAAGCATGGAGTAATTGCCGGTAGAAAGCCCAATCCAGATGTAGAAACAGGGCCATCTGTTTACGGAGTCCCCTCTGTCTCCCCGGCCCAAGGGGGACTTCCGACCTTTGAGCAACCGACCGAGTTGGCGGGTTTCTAGAAGTGGACCAGGAGACGTTCACTGACAGCTTTAGGGGTGTCACGGGTCCTCTCCCGCTCTTCAGACCTTGCTCAATACCGCGCTGCCATACACCAATCCCCTGTCATGCCGCTTTAAGCTGCACGATCGGCGTGATATATACGTAGTCAGAAACGCGAAGTGGAAAGTAATCAGTGGCTGGCTTCATTTCAAGAGGCTGTAATGATATCGCGGCCAGATTGACTTAAGACAGGCCCTTGCGTAATCGGGTTCCGAACTTGACAGCAGAACGATCGACGCGTAACAATCAGAGGCGTCTTCAAAACAGTGTATCCAGTACAGCTGGCTTCTGACCGCCCTGTTAATGCTAGAGCAACAATTGGTTCAAATAATGGCGATCTTGAGAGCGACAGGCACAATCCACGTGCGTCAGATCAGAGTCCCCTGCCGAGACTCGTCAGCAGCCATTGGCATTTGTTGATTGTAGGCGAAAGGTTGAGTGTAAGGCAGGGGGGGTTAAAGCGGCGTTGTTTTGTTCTATAGACCCTTGTCCCACCTAAAGTTTCAGCGCCTACTAGACAGAGTACGTAGCTTCAAGCTCAACGAGTTCCACTCACGGATCTGTTTCGTTGTAGTGATGGTTTTGGAGGCTGTGAGGATGGTGCCATGTTGATTCTTCTGGCGGCATTTTGCGACACTCTTTGCATAGCATTGATATGCATTGCACACAGTATCTAAAGTTGTCGTGAGTTGACGCCACTGTTCCTCTGATCTGATACCGTTATCTCTTGATAAAACACAGAGCCAGGCACAGGGTAACTTTGTGATTGACACCTTTAACTGGCTACCTCAACGTCAACTCTGCTCTCTTGATGTTTTTGGGCTTTGACGGCTCAAGCAAACTACGATTCGATAAAAAACAAGTGATCGAGCTGGAAATCGACCTGGAGAAGCCCCGTAGTTGCCTCCTTTCTAGCCCGGGGGTGGACCGTGGATCCAATCTCTCAGCAGAACGAAAGCTGGGGATGGCTACCTATCGTGAGGTTTGATGAGGAATCAGTAACGCAGTGATACCCCCTTATGAGCTGGCCCGTACGGTGAATGCTAAGTACTGTACTGTAGTAGCCTGTGCTATTTCAAGGTAGTTGATTGGATCTCAACATGTGTTTAATGATGTGCCACTTGCATGAGGGACCTTGTTTGCACTTTGCACCGGGCGGCATTCGGTATTTCGTCGCCGAGTCGGGAACTGCCATGTTGTTATGGTATGGTCACTGCTTCGCATCCTTGCTGATCTTGGTGCTGCTGTTGTCAATATTCATTTGTTTGTTTGCAACGAAACGGAAGAGATATATTTAGAGGTTTCTGATACCGTGATGTTTCGCAGCGAAAATAGTTGTTTGAAAGCTCATCAAATTGTTATAGTAGAATGGATGTGCTGCAGGGTGAGAGTTGTTTGACACAACCTTCCTTCTGTTTCGGTTCTTTATCAGAAGCAACATCAGCTTCCGACTTGTACTGTACCTGCTCTCCACACTCCATTACCTTTAGCGGGATCAACGCTGTAGTTGCTAAAATAAGGTGAGCTAACAGGGCGGGATCGGTACCGTACCTTCCAGGTTCCAAGGATGAGGTGTGGAGGCTGTGAGTGAGTCTTTCCTCAACCCCGTTGCTGTTGCTGTTGCTCATTCCATCCCCAGATCACACGGGCCTCACGGACAAGCATCCGCGCTTGCTTCACCTTGAGGTCAAGCTACCAGAAGCTCCCTCCCGCCTTCCCCCTCCTCTAGCTTATCTTGCCTTACCTGGTGTCTCAGTCACACTTGGAATACATACATAAACCCTCCTTCCCTCCCTCCAATTTAGCCCTCCAATTGCTTCCACTTATACCTGTGCCTGCTTGTATCATCTATCCATTGCATCCGTTAACCCTCCACTCTTCTCATCGCCCGATTAGACTTGGTCACCGCTATCTGTACACTAGGTACCTTACCTTACCTTACCAACCACACTCCATCAGATCCATACTACTACGCCAAACGTATAAGTAGCTGGACACCGCCAACACCTTGCTACCACCACAACAGACCTCTGTCATCTTGTCACATACAACTCTGTCACAATGCCTAGAATCACCGCTCCCGTCTCAAAGCTTACTCGGTCTCTGGCCGAGTCTCAGCGCCATGCCGGTATCGCTCTCATGCCCAAGTATGCCGAGCTCCTTGGAGCTTCTTCAGAGCAGTCTCAGCACTCTGAGGTGAGTTTCTTCTCTTTCAATTAGCCATTGCAGCTCTGGTACTAACAATACTTCCAGTCCCGTGGTCTAAAGACTACCCACCGCCCTACTCCTCAGCCATCTCTCTCTGGTCGCCGAAGGCCATTGATGCAGAGCTTCCATTCCTCAACACCTTCTCGTGCTCCTGTCAACCATGTCGACAGCACAGTCTTGCCCAAGATCCACGCTACGCCCAACTTCAACGAGCCTCTCCCTCGTATGCCTCTTCTCCCTGACAACTATGGCGCCTACCACAGCTCAATGTCCGATGCCGCCGACTTGTATAGCAAGCGGCCCGTCATCTTCGCTGTCGACCCTGATGTCGTCGTTCCTGGTGCTCCCATGGCTACCATGGATGCCGTGAACATGGACAGCGTCGACGTCAAGTTTGTTCATGAGCAGCCTGCTCAGGAGACAAAGCCAGACGACTCTGACAGAAGTACCTTTCTCAAAGACGTCTTCGGCGGAATGATTCAGGATATTCTTCCTGGACGCACGCTTAGCAAAAACTAAGAATCAAGTGAAAATACGAAAGGGACGATAGGGCGGAGTCTGGTTACACCAGCTACTCAAGAGAGCTGATGATCTATTAAGCGTTTTAATCTGTTTATGCGAAGCAAGATGCGGTTGCATCAATTAATAGCCCGTTACAAGAGGCTCCGGTGGCTAAGAACCATCCTTTTTTTATACATCGATACACAATGATAAAGTGAAAGCCCAAGTGGCAGACTGGAATCAATACCAATCCTTTGTTATCCTAGCAACTCAAACTTTACAACTGTGAATAATGACTGCCAGATCAAAGTATTTGTCCGCGAGCCTCATGACTCATCTCACTGCGCTGCCACATGATGACATGTATGAAGCTAAATGCCATTGGATACTATGCCAGGTTTGTGTTGATGTTTTATTGCATATATGGTATCATCTCTCGTAAAACACCACCACCTGGATTGCCTTGCTCTTTTTGGTCCAAACTCAACATTCCATCCTTTTCGGCCCTTTCCTATCAATCTTGGAGTCTTCACCAATTGTGGTACAGTACATAATCGCAACTAACTATTAATCGACCAACGAAATCCGTTCCCTCCCCTATAACCCGTCATCTTGATATTCGTGTGATCCTTTATCGCTTCTTGAGTGATGGCCTGGGCTTGCACTCGTCCTGGTTGACAGGGTGCAACATTACCTTGATAGGGTAGTTCTGAGTGTTGTGTTGGTAGCCCTTGGCCCAGTCGTAGCCTACAGCGTAGGCGAAAATGGAACCGGTCTTATTGAAGGTTGTGGAAGTGATGCTGCCACCAACATTAGGGTAGCCCTTAAGACGGTGCTTGGCGTCCTTGTCCCAGAAGTGGAATGTTCCATCGGAACCGGCAGTGCTGAATGTGCCATGGACGGGGTGGAAAGAAATATCGTTGACGGCATAGACATTGGTGACGCTGTTGGCGGGGGGGTCGCGATGACACTTGAAAGAGAAGTTGGAACTGCAATATGTTAGTCTAAGCAGGTTAAGGGATGTGTACTGGAGAGGCTTCTTACCTGGAGTCCTTGTCTTCGACGTATTGGATAGCGCAACGACCCTCGATACTACCGATAGCAAAACCAGCAGAGTCAGTAAAGCAGCTAACCACCCTGGTCTGCCACTTGAGAGGGCTCTGCAGGGTTTTATAGAATTTGGTAGGGTTCTTGAGATCAATAACATTGATGTATCGATCGGCGGTGCCGACAACGCAGAGATTATCGCGGACGTCCATCGTATAAACTCGCTCCTGGCATTGTACGGTTGCCGCAGGTCCCTGTTGTCTAAGATCCCAGTACTTGATCGTCTTATCCCACGAGCCCGAAACCACCATGGGGTTACCATCGTTCATGAAGAATCGACATGTTCGCACTGGCTGGTCGTGTGTGCCAATAACGGCGTCCTGCTGGGAGGCAAGATCGCAGACCTTGACATTCTTGTCGGCGCCAGCAGAGGCGACTTTTGTTCCATCCTAGAAACCTTGTCAGTTGCCATTTCGTTTCGCTCGATCATTATATCTTCGTACCTTGGAGAAGTCGCAGTTCAACACAGGTTGGCTGTGCTCGTAGGCGTGTCGGCCCTGACTCTGGCCATTGGCAGCAATCTCGTAAATGCGAACCTTGTTATCCCAACTGGAGATGGCGAGGAAGTCAGGCCCGTTTGGCGCAGGGGAGAAGGAAAGGTCGGAGATGGTATCGGTAGGGGGGTCTGAGAGTGCGACGTCTTGCTTAAGGTCACCAACGGTGTTGCTTGTCGTTGATGCAGCTGAAGCACCGCCAAAAAGGGTCGACATGGTTGCGGTGTGTTGAAGGAGAGAAAGTTCAAAGCCAGTCGGTGGCCCTTTTTCTGTCTTTTTGTCTTTGGGATCCCGCTCCTAAGACTCAAAACTTAAGTAGCTTGTGAGCGAAGCTTCCAACTGGCCACGCGACTAATCTCAGATGAAAGAGGGATCTTCAGAGAATTGATGTTTGCACTGTTGAAACTGGTTGCGCCGCGAGCTTTGTACTGAGAATGAATAAACAGGCACGAAGGCAGCGACCCAGCCTTCTCAACGCGAAGTTCAGATTGGCCAACCCGCGTCGGACAAAAAAAGGCAGCAAGCTAAGGTACAGCCACATCTGGAGCTCTGATTCATGACGCCACACTTCAGCCCCATTTCGTGCATAAAAATTCAACTTGAGCTGGATACGATTTTTCCTTCTTCTTTCTTCTCCTCATCCGCGCCCCTCGCTCAAAAAATCGCCATTCGAAGCTTACAAACAGAGACATTGCAATCTATCGCAGCGTCTCGCATTCTTTCTGGCTTTGGGAGAAAGTCCCCGGACATCTTCGTTTCGACGGAGCTTGCGGAAACGCGCCGCCATAGAAGCACAGCGGCTGACTTCTGTACCCAGGCCCGCGTCCTGCACCGGCCCTGCCCTCCGTTACATCAGTTTGTTAAAGGCTCTGAATCGCGTTCTCTGCCGCTCTCGGTCCCCTTGGATGAAGATATGAGTCCGCTGCCGAGAGATTGGTGGGTTTCGAGACAGACGAGTCGTCTGGCAGGTTGATGGTTGGTAGACGCTTGGTGCTCGCGCGTGTGGTATCAGGTCGCAGAGGATTTTTGTCGAGATTGATAGGTATGCGATTGCTCGGCGGAAGCTGGGTTACTCGATGGGGCTCATTCTTGATGCGAGGGGCCGGTACCCGTTGACCTTTGGATGACGGTCTTTTCCTTTTTTACACTCTAAACTTCGCTGGAAGTTCCCCTCTTGGGGAGAGACCTGAACTTGGATGAGATGGGTTGAAGTTTTTATGATGATGACCAAACATAGAGTCAAGCACCGAGTCAGAAAATCTGACGTTGTGGACCACCAAATTATGTCAACTGAAAAACTTCAAAACTTCTCGTTTAGGGAACGGATGTCGATGCCAAGATAGATAGTAGCTGCAACTTTGACTGTTGACGTTTCGATGTGATATTGAACTTGGTCCAGGATGCGAGACGCCTTTTGTTCAACGTAGCCCACCTGCCATGCTTTCTTATGGATAATTTGCAAAGAATCCTACTCGAAAATCTTGCTTTCTTCCGTATCTTCGACTGAATAGTGTATTGCAGCTGGGATAACGGGCGGAGCAATCTTAGGATCTTCTGGTCTACGTCTTTAGCCTTCGATGCTGTCTTCAAGCGTCATATATTCATTAAAGGTGGCTACTGATGAAGCACTCGAAATACTACCCTGAATCCTTTCTAGCTCTGACGATCCTTCTATACAACCCTTATATCTAAGGATGACTTGCTGCCCACGTATATGTTCTAGTTCTATTTATCCAACTTTGTCTAGTCTGACACATTCTATCTCGCCTGATTTAGGGCGTGAACTTGCCAAGAGCGCCTTCTTTGCCTCCGTCAAACAAGTCATGCAAGTTATCAAGCTCCTGGAAGTGCTTTGCGTACTCCATACCCTTACGTCGCTGCGCCTCAACACGTCGCCAATCCCATTCTCCAGGGACATCCAAGTCCACATCTGAGACATCAGCAGAGAGATCGCCGAGTTGCTGTTCACCAGACGTCCAGCCTCCAGGTCGCTCAGGTAGCAGACCAGAGGCGCCGCCGAGCATGATAGCTGGGTTCACAGTAAAGCGGCCTAGCTTGAAAACGTACTTGCTTATGGCCGTGGCATAGATCTTCTTCTCCCATCCACCAGCAGCATCTTGAGGGCCTCGCGCAGAAACCTTGTTGAACGTGGGGTCCAGCCATGATGTTGGCTTAGCAGCTCCCTTGGGGATGTAATGTGTGACAATATATAACCACTTGCGGTCCCAGCATAGAATGCGACTCCACATCTCGAAGCTTTTATACGCAGGGATCTCGCGCTTGAAGCTGCACTCGACAGCGCCAAGTATGATGCTCATCTGGCCCTTGATGGGCTTATCGGTTTTGGGGTCTAGGACAATCTTGGTCTTGCTGTTTTGGGCGAGTGTAATATATGATGCGCGGCAGAGGTATGTAACAAGGTGAGATCGTGAGACGTCGAGATCGGCAAAATAGGTCGAGTTAGACTTGTGGAAGTTGTAGTCAATCTCGAGAAGAGGGGCGTGGGTGGTAGAGATCATGGGTTTGAAGAGGGCTCCAGGTCCGAGATTTGGCGATTTGCGCCAGAAGGTATGGTAGAAGATCACGTAGAAGACACGGTACTACAGAGTGTCAGGGTGTCATACCAAAACCAGGAGAGACCATTGAGACTTACAGTCCAAGCAAAGGGCATGCTCTTCCAGTTAAACACAACGAACAGCAGCAACAGGATCCGCGACGTGCGGCCAGGTCCTGTAAGGAAAGCCTTGATCAGAGGCCCCCAATTGACCCGATAGGCAGCATAACCAGCAGAACCTAGAGCGAGAGGCATGATGACAGGCACCACATGGGAAAGCCCGAATATTTTCTTACTTGCGCCAGCCATGATGGTCGATTGTGGTGTTTGCGACAACCTTGAGGGATTGGAAGGATGGGATTCACCCGGTATTTATCTCAACCGAACGCGGTTAATTAAAACCAGCCCAATCTCGTGCGACAGAGACTTGCCAATCAAGGAAGCTTGTGATGAACACCGAGGATGCCGTAGGTATTAGTGAGTGTCCAAGGCCCTGAAGTTAGTTGCCCCCTTGAAAAGTTCAAAGCCCTTTTGCGATAGGAATTCAAGGAGCCGAGGCACGGGAGTTGGTGGGAACGCGGCCCGGCCGAGTTGTGTAAGCGACCAAAATGTTGGAAAAGTCAAGCACAAATAGAATCATATCCTGTCGAGAATAACTGGCATAGAAGGGGAGCATAAGAGCATTATATCATTATAGCAAGAAGTCTCGGTAGATTTATACTGGCGTCATTGCGACGTTGCAATCTGACGCGGTGAGCATTCAGCATGCAAGATACTGCAAGATAAAGAACATGACAGCAACTTTATCCATACACCACACGTTAGCTTACCGCTGAGAAGAAGGATTACTATCAGAAGCACCCGTCTCGAATAGCATCACAGTAGGTAACTCAACGGTTACATGGACAAAAAAGATCCATGGAGTTTGCTTGGATTGCAAAAAAAGGATATGTGATGGAATCTAACCACCTGCAATGGACGAACAGGGAATCGAACCCTGGACCACTCCCAGATTATCCAGTCGAATTATGCTAAGGGAGTATTATACCACTAAACCATTCGCCCGGTTATTTGATAGCAGCTCAAACAAAAACCTATCTATGAGGCTGATTCACAATCGTGTGTCAGACGCTAAGGTATGAACAATATAATGTTGCAAGATCACACAGTTTAAAGTTGGTATGTCCACTGAATCCGATCATCATGTTTGAAGTTTATACTCTTCTTCATTCTAAACTTCTAAGTGCTTATAGTGACTTCTCAACCTCATCAACTGCATCAATGACCCCCTTCCACTTCGCCCACTCAGCATCACCACCAGGAATACCACCCACGAGCGGCAACCTCGTACCGTCAGTATTCCCAAAGCCTCTCAGTCTGCTAATAGCATCCTTGATACCCACAGTACCAAACTTGACCACAAGCTCCTCCATTGAGCTAACCTTGAACTGCAGCAGTCTTCGCTCCTGGATCTCAGCATCTGTAGGCTGGGTCTTGGACGACAGCTCGAAGAGTCGCACCAGTGACTTGGGGAAGAAACCCGCTGAGCCATCGATAGCACCTACAAAACCAACTGAGATTACAGGTAGGAGCTGTTGGCCGAGGCCTGTGAAACAGTGGAAGTGGGTGTGATCAATGGATGGGTTGGAAGCAACCTGCGCGGCTACCGAGACATCTCCATGGGAGAGCTTGCAACCGACAATGTTAGGGTGCTTTGCAAGCGTGACATACGTCGAAGGTGCAACTTTGACGTTGTTTGAGACTCCGGGGTAATGGTAGCTGAGCAATCTGGGTAGTCCGGGGTTTTGGTATAATTAGGCCGAGACGACTTACATCATGACAGGAATGGGACTTTGGTCAGCAACGGCAGTGAACCATTGGATGATACCCTCTTGTGTAACTGCACCGGCATTGTACCCAGGAACGAGGCACAGTCCCCATTGGGCACCCGACTCTTGAGCATCCTTGAGTTGTTCAACAGTCTCTTCGACGCTGTTTGTCGCTGTGCCCGCAATGATCGGATAATCCTTGAAACCCTCCTTCTCAAGACCAGCCTTGATACCACTGAGAATGGCGTGGCGATCTCTAGGGTGAATATGAACAGCTTCGCCTGTGCTACCGAGGACGACTAGACCCTTGATTCCATTCTTGGCCAGGAAGACAGAATGAGCGACCTGTGTTTCAATATCGATAGCTGGGGTAATAGCGTTGTAGTTGGCGGTCTTCTTAGAAGCGAAGAACGTGGGAACGGGCACGTAGATACCCTTGGGCGGAGGAGCAGACATTTTTGGCAGTGATTTCTATGTAACAAATAAGTTGAGAAGAACAAAGGCAACTCGTGAGGGGTTCGTTGAGGACATTGTTTATTATAAGCACGCATTTGCCGTCATACATCCCAAACCTCGGTTCTTCGGGGTAAGTTACAGCGAAACCATAGTCTTGGAGTTGGGGAAAGGTAACACCCGCCGAGATCGGTGGAAACCTTCCCCCCAATCTGGAAAGAGTGGAAAGCAACGGGATAGTTGCCGGCTCGGTTGATAGAATCATGAAGTTGTTGTGAGTTGTTGTGTGTTTACTTTAGCCAATGGTTGTACATGGAAAGGTAGCCTACTTGATTATACAGGCTTCTGAACCTCCCATCAAACAGACCTCAAAGTGTTTATGAATCAGATCGAATTCCCGACATCTTAATTAAATACTAATTTTCGGCCGCTAGTATTGAGCAGCAAACTTAGTATGTAACTACGGATAGGTACTCTGAACAATAGTATGCCCAATGGTCCCAGATGTCAAAGCGGAACTAACCTAAGGCCACACCAGATGTTCGGCCGATATTCCTTCTTCAGACGACGGAATACCAGCATTGCAGGAAACTGGTAATTGAAGGAGGATTTTCAATTCTATTCAGATCGAATATATATCTTTTGATGACATTCCGTCCTACCTTTGTGGAACATCACAATAACCACGATGCAAGTTAAGTAGACTGGTTCAAGACTTTACACATACAATATATCTAGCTCGCCTGCCACTTTCATAAATCGAATTAATTTTATATCTAAACTTCCCTTTTACTGCGTTATTTTCATTGAATCGTTCTCGCATACTCCATGCCTGGGCGTGACCCTCTATCCTCGGTCCTCAGAGGTTTGCCAGCCAAGCATAATTCCTTTTACTTGATACACATGTCTATGCAATCCCAGCCACGATTCTAGTCGGGCGGTCATATTGATTCCTCTCATGGTATTTGTTCTCACGATTTCATACTCATGAGCGGATGATATGGGTACCCTCAGCGGGTTCAAGCACCATCCATTGGCACGGCAGATCCTTCTTCTCGTTGTGTTCTCGCAGCTTGGCGATAATCTTGGCGGCGATAGCCTCGAAGTTGTGCGTGGCAAGAGCCAGAATGGTAGGACCAGCGCCGGATAGACAGACACCGAGGAAGCCTTCGTCAGTCTTTGGGGACATTGTTTCGACGATCTCGGTCAGACCGGGGATGAGAGTCTGGCGGTAGGGTTGGTGAATCTTGTCTTGCATGGCAAGATGGATGAGCTCGGGATCGGGAGGGGACTGGCCCAGGGCGACGGGCAGAAGAGCAATTCTCTGCAGGTTGAAGACCTAAGGCCGTGAATTAGCTTCATCATAACCAGATTTTCGGGGTTTGGCATACCACATCGGGACGAGTGTAGTTCGCAGGTAGCACCCCTCGTGCAGCATGTGTAGCAACCTGGAAATCAGGGATGATAGCAACAGCCTTGATCTCCTTGGCCCATGGGAACTTGATATGGTGACCAATTCCATGGGGAGGATTCGGCGGCTTCTTGCCAGTGTCCTCACCTCCAGCTGGCGCAGGTAGAACTTCGCTAAGGGGAATTTCGGTTCGGGCAACGTCCTCGGGAGTCAAGGGCTTCAGATATGTTCCGACAAAACCTCCGTAGAGGGCAGCTCCGACATTGTCAGGATGTCTCTCTGGAAGTGCGGTTAGCGTTTAGCTGAGTCGATCGGAGGGTTAATTTTACCAATCATGAGACAGTAGTCGAATAGTCGGTCATTGTCGAGGTGCTTCAATCCTCCAACTTCCTTGCCCAGAGCAACACCAGCAACAACAGCGGCACCTGAGCTACCCAGGCCACGACCTAGAGGAATAGGGTTCTTGACATGCACGTGGGTCTCAACAGGGAACGCCCTCTGGTCGTTGCAGCGCAGGACATAGAGCGCTACACGTGTGATAAGGTTGACCTGGGGGTCAAGGCTAATCTCATCCTCACCCTCTCCTTCGTAGGTGATCTTGCAGTTGAGTGGATGCTCGGACTTTTTCTTTGACCGATCGATGGTTACTTGAAGCTCCAGGTAGACGGACAGAGCAAGGCCAATGACATCAAAGCCGGGGCCAATATTTGCGCTGGAGCTGGGGGTCTTGATGATGAATGATTCCATGACTGCTGCTGCTGCTGCTTGCTTGCTGTGGTGTATGCCGAAGTTCGGATCTGGAGCTTGTTACTTGGAGGAAAGTTTTGAGACAAGATACCCAGCGAGGAGAGGGTCTAACGGCGCGAAGCAAAAGCAAATCGGGGCTAGTACAACTCCAACGCCTTTTTGTTGGTTTCTCACAACAGAGGAATTCGAATTGCAGATTCAAGAATGAAATTTCACATCAGAGGAAGTCTGGCCGATAGTGGAATTTGTCTATTACTGTGACTGACATGATGGTCAAAATCTCCCCGATGACGGAGCTCTCCACCACATGAGCAAAAAAACATGCGGTTTGGGCGCCCTAGGTCTTGTTACTGAAAATTTGCTTCAAATATCAGCAGAGTGAATGGCATTTGGCGGGGTAAAATGCTCTGGCGCTCGCTCCAGTCCAGAACTGTTGCGGCAGGGTTCTCTATCTATTGGTCGATAAGAGAGTTTGCTGAAGGCCGAAGTGCTTTATTCTGATTGCTAAATATGGACTTTGAATGGTCTGAGCTGCGCTGGGATACAACGTCGGAGTGGTTGGCTTCGGGCTATCGGGTTATAAGTCTGATGGTGATAATCTTATCCGAGCCATTATGCATAAGGAATATGTTTGTTGCCATGAATGACGGAGTTTTTTCGATACGAGAAGAGCCACTGTTTTAATCCTTGGCTTCCTTTGTGAGGCTCAGTTTGATCCTCTATATCTGACGTTAACGGATACGATGTTGCACCGTTCGTTGTCTCTGCCCAACGCATTGTTTGTGACCTGTATGTTCGTGGGCCTCAGCATGTTTAGTAGAGATATCTTGAAGATTGTAGAAATCCGTGTATGCATTGCTTGGCTTTAAAAAGTCCACTCCTGTGCAAACTGGCATGCCCTGTCTAAGTCACATTGACGATCCCATCTCTGGGCGATTTGTTTCTCATGATCCGACATTCTTGGTAAAGTTGTATGCAGTACTCTAACTTGAATAGAGTATTTGGGATCAATTGTATTATGGAGCTATTCAACAAATGGCACATTCCCAGCCTTTGGCATTGCGATGGTGTTTTCCGTGAACAAGTGACCAACCGTGCGACCCCTAACCCAACCGGCTATGCCGACAGCCCACTACTCAGAGGCTTCCAGAACATCCAAGCTCCATATCCCAAAATAGCACAGAACCTCGATTAGCATCTCACCACCATGATGTCAATGCCAATAGTGCATCACGGGTTCTCACGTTGGATTCACTCTTCGGGCACAAGCAGGACAGGACGAGATAGATCCTGGATCCCGTCTCGTAACTGCACCAGTACCGGAAATTCCGGCACTTGAGCAAAGAATGGATCCTTGAGGTCTTTTTGTCCAGGAAGATCGCTGAGCCCATGGCGTTCAAATTCTCGTGTTCTCTTGATGCTCCGTGGGATCATCCATGTTGCTAAAACTCCCATTTGCGGAGTTTTTATCATCGATCCACAATCCGATGTTCTTGGCCTGGTGTTTTTGTTGTTTTCACGATGCAATACAACGTCAATAGCTCAGACCACACTGTCAATTAATTCCTCTTTGGGTTTCCAGTTATTGACGATTTCTTTGATGTGTCGACAACTCAGGAAGGAATACGAGCAAGACTAGTCTGAGATAGACAGGCAGGACCCTTGAGATCAGTCATGCTTGTTGAAAAGACATGGCTAGTCGTGAATAGACAATGCAGCGATTCGGCGGTGAGGTCATGGGATCACCGGCTCGGCACGTTGATTGAACGAGGTGATATCCTAACCCGTGACACTAATTGTTCAACATTGAAGCTTCAACGGTAAGGTATTTTCAAATTAAGGCTAAAGTTATGACCGGCCATTCCGCAACAAGGTCATCATGATAACCTCAGTGTGCTGTAGCCTTACTGTGATATTACAGATCTTAGTGAGCCTGAGCCTCTTCAATGCCCTGGAGCTACGTTACGTCGTGCTGTTCACAGGACGACACTAGCTTCAAGCGGAGCTCAAGAATACGAGATATTCCTCACCAAAAACAACCTACCCCACAATGCCCCAAAATGGGGACCATGACCGGCAGAAATCAACCCCTACACCCCTGCACAACGGGAAATATTCTGGATCTTAGGTTCTGGGCCTGTCTATAGTCAACTCAACTGTAATGGGAGCAACATTTCCGCACCCACGCCACGTCCTACCCTTTAGGCTCTATCTTAGGTTCCGTATCCGCCCCTTGAAATAGCATACGGCGTAGCCTAGCCTTGCTCTGGCATCCGTTACTAAAGCCAATTTTGGCAGCGATGACACCGAGAGACGGTCGATACGAATGGACCTTGGGTAACTTAGGCACCCTCTCGGCCGGGATGTGATTGTCCATCTGCCATTCAATGCCAGCTATGACGCTATATGGAGAAAATCTAGGCTTGTCCAGCCTCCAGCCTTCCCGGTGGGTGTTCTCGATTTGGCTGCGGAGAGGCTGATCACCCGAGGGCCGTGATGGGTAACGTTAGATGCGTGGCTCGTTCGTTCGATTTCTTAGAGATCGTTATGAGAACTCAAGTATAAGAAGAGCCCTCAGTCTCGTCCATATTCCTATTCTTCTCTTGTATCATCACTCTCAACAACAATCAACCACTCTCACTCTCTTCGAGCTTCCAGCCAAACACTCCTCAAACACCACCACTACTTTCCTCTTCACTTACACACAAACAACCCAACAACAACCGTCAACATGAAGCTGTCCGGTGTCCTCTCTGCTCTTGCTCTTACCTCCGCCGTCTCGGCCACCACTGGTGAGTCTATTCACACTATTCTCTGTTGTATCTTCAGTCACTAACAATACCTTCAGTCTCCTACGACACTGGCTACGATGACAAGTCTCGCTCCATGACCGCTGTCTCTTGCTCTGATGGCAAGAACGGTCTCATCACCAAGTACGGCTGGAAGACTCAGGGCAACGTCCCTACAAAGTATGTTGGTGGTGTCAACATCATCGAGGGCTGGAACTCTGCCAACTGTGGTGGCTGCTACCGCCTCGAGTACAAGGGCAAGAAGATCAACGTCCTCGCTATCGACCACGCTGCCTCTGGCTTCAACATTGGCCTCGACGCCATGAACACCCTCACAAACGGCCAGGCTGTCAAGCTCGGCCGCATCAACGCCCAGGTCTACCACGCCAAGCCTTCTGACTGCGGTCTCAAGAACTAAACGGCGCAACTCTACGATTTTATGAGATGCATATGAGGCTTTTTGGAAAGCGGGCATTCTTATTCTTTCCCTCCTTAGAACTATGGGTTTAATACTTGGCATTGGTTGGCGTTTAGACTACGATCTTACACATAATCTACCTAGATACTACACTACGCTACACTACACATGAATGAACATAGAGCTTAATTGCTTTCACCTCAATTTATTCTTTGCAATGCTATGGGGTGAAGTGATTGAATGATGATTCGAGACCTTAACCTAGTCATGCGGTTTTCTCTTTTTGGTCAGACTTTCTGGAGATATTACAGCTTGAAGAACCCGACTGACACGCTGTTGCTCTCACCTAAAAGTAGCACGTAAAGCTAGCCGTCCTACAATAGCTCATTTTGTACATGTGAGATCGCTATCGTCCAAAACCCCCTTTTGTTTCGGCAGCCTTTATGTTTCGTTCCAACTGAGCTTAACATCGACTTTTATTCCCACTCCCGAAGCGAGGGAGGGGTCTCGGCACCTTCAGACGAGGAAGACAATGATTCATCGGGGTCGTCCCAGTTGTGTAATGAAATTTCATCGATATCAGAGGGAGGGTCAGATAGAGGAGATGATGGAGTGTCGGTCGAAAGAGATGTTGGAGGCTCGGATAAAGGAGATGAGGCACCCATCGGTGGGCTCCTGATGTTGGTCGAGTTTATGTTTGACGGCTCTTCGTTACTGAGATTGTTGCCATTTGTGATATTAACATAGTCGGGTGTTGGCATTCGGTCGGATGTGATCGACTCCGGGAGTTTAGGATCTGCAACAAGTTCGTTGAAATGGATTCCACCTTCTTCCTGTTCTTCAAACAAAGTTAGTATATAAGTGTCAATAGATCCGCAAGAGTTAAGGGGCATCGTGAAGATCGAGGCTCGGTCTTGGGTGATCGAGAACAACTCAGGAAAATGACAGGTGAGTTGAGCGGCACTTTCTCTGAGGACTTCTGACTCCCCAGTGCTGAGAGCCTCTTCTTTACTTTCACAGGGAGAGGAGGAGTACATACCGCTCGGTGAGTTTCCAATCCATAAAGCGCACTCGAGAATTTCGACGCGAGCCACGAATTCCTCATACTCGAGGCCATGTTCTAGTCCGCCAAGAGGCATCCGAATTTGTTCTGGAGCCTTCAGGACAATCGTGACTTCTTTTCCACCGGCGACCGACTCGATAAAGTCTATGAAGTCTTCTATCAAACCTGCCTCACCCTTGAAAACGACACATTTCTGTTCGGGGCAGTATCCTATGAAGTTCTCCGCAAAGGCGTCTGATACCTTGGTGATGTGCAGGTCGACCGCTGCTTCAGTCTCAGGGCAGCGCGAAATCAAGACAACAACCTCGGATGATGGAAGAAGGTATGTTGACGAGGGACGGGGTGAGTCTTTGCGAAAATCTGAGGATATGAGATATGATTCGTAGGCTGGCTCGAGAATAGCAGCTCTTTTTTCCCTAAAATCAGAGAGATCCCCTGCCAGTAAGGCATCCAGGCTGTCCTCGAAAATCGCCCCCATTTTGAATATTAGTAAGGCAATGGGTATGGATGTTAGGGAAGTGAGGGATCGTGCAGGTAAGGTAGTCATTTATAAGAAGCCCGGGCATTTATTGCAGAGTTTGAGGCAGCATGGAAAGAGTGACACTGCCATGTACCTGTCAAGGGCTGGCAATCGAAGGAAGGCAAGGAGAGAAAACAATAAACTGTACAAACGGAAAGAGCAGATTATCTGAGAAAAATTAACTTCCCTTGCCTGCATCATCATAAATATCTTTCATTTTGTAAAGAATATCCTAAGTTTTACAAAACTCATCAAGTGTATGTGTAATGGAGTTGGGTTACCTCTATTTTCCTGCATGACAAGTTGCTGGGGGTCAGGACATACAAGATCAAGAGTCCCTTATCCTAAGCATCTATTTTGCAAATCAGGTAACTCACCTCTCCATGCAACTATCAACATCCGATATCAATTTGTACATAGATAGACTCGTTTGTATCGGACACGGACCGCACAAGAACACAACATTGATGTTCCTATGCGCTGTGGCTCATACACCAAGGACTCGATTCGACAAAAAGGGGTAAAGCGAAGTAACCATATAGTATCAGACTCTTATGTTTCATGTGAGTTCTTAAATGATTACCATCGAGTATGTGTTATTCACACTATCGTAGGAAATACAATGTCCCTTTGATGCATGTTCAAAAGACAAAGCATTGTCAGGATAATTCGAAGTGACAAGTCAAGGTAAAAGAAAGACGGATACCTGCAATAAACAAGCTTCAAAAGGCGCTTTTTGTGGCACAGTCCGCTGTTTGTATTCTGGCAGCCGTAGGGAACGGAAGGCATAAACAATTCCTTGTAGTCACTAACAAACACTTGATACGTCCGGCTAATGTGAGCATCCGTCTGGATCCTTGCATGGATATGAAACAGCAGCATATGCACATTATTACTGATGTATGTGCGTTTTACAAGACTCCAATAAGTCTTTTCATAAGGTAAGGTAGGCTAGCTCAGCTCACAAGTTGCATTCTAGCGTCTGTTAGATACCTTAGGTACTTTAGTAGTTACAGACTCAGAGAATTCTTGATATGCAGTCTCGATCTGCAAACACCCAATCAGATTATCATTGTCCCGGGATGTCTAAACGAATCCGAGTTGATTACACTGTATCCGAAGTTATTGGTGACGTGACGTGGGGTAATCTTAGTCCGTCATCAGGTCGTCCAGTCGTACTCCTTATAAACAACGACTTGCAGAAACCCGACTCTCCAAAATGCAACTCCAATCTGTTTTTTTCTCTTCTGTTTTGGCCACAATCAAACAAATAATTTTCGAGGCTGAGAAATGGCCTCGCTTAACATGCAGAATCTTCCAAACGAGCTCGTCGCTCATATCCTCAGCTTCCTTGACTCCGAATCTGATTTACAAAGGCGCATTTACCTTGATCCTGCGAAGCTCACCAGGCCGGTATCATCCGGTCCACATACACCCCTCAAGAATGCTTCTCTGGTATGTCGTCTCTGGAGAAGCTCTGTCATAAAAATACTCTTTCGTTATGTCGTTTGGCCGTTTTGGCGATTTTACAAGCCAGTCGCACAAGACATCGCATCACAAATTGAGGTCCTGGACTTCATCCAAAGAAAGAACCTATCATCCTCCGTTGACCACTTCACTATCCTGGTCGATACTCCTCTCGGATCAGGCCAGAATCGATATCCCGATGGCCAATTCTGGGGTGTTCTGCCTCCTGTGTCTCGTCAGCCGGAGACGCCCATGTCTTGGAATTTGTTATGGTCTGTTCTGAATCAAGAGGACCGAGACGCCGAGGGTAGTGACACAAGGACTGAGGAAGACAGAGCGCAGTGTTTTTGGGACAACAATTGGCTTTGGCATACTATCTTTGATGTCATTGATCCCTTGAGAGTCACCATGATCAGCTCAGTAGACATTCTTGCTTCGCTCTTGAGCCGAACTGTCGATTTGACGAATCACTGGGCTTTCAACAGCGGCTACTATGTTCTATCATTATCACGACCATCACGAAGCATTGCAGAGTCTAAAAGAGTGCAGGTTCTTCCTTCGCATATCCCGGGGCCAACGAATCGCATCCCCTGTGACTTGTTCCATATCAGAGACTGGAGCTCAGTCCTCGTCAATGAGGGATCCTTCGCCCCAGTCTATTCAACCTATGAATTCTTTCACTACTCGGCAGCCACCCTTCTTCCTGCCATCTTTGACGCTTCGGATCCTTCTTTTGATGCTCTATGTGCAAACCTTCATTCATTATCCTACATCGCCACATTCCCCCTTTCTCAGCATATTACTGACCATCTCATCCCTAATTGCCCACCCGTGGAGCATCTCTTTGTACAGCTGATGCCCAAGAGTCCTGACTTCTGGGAGAGCAGTAGTCTTTCACGGGTAATTCTTTCCGACTTGTGGCTTGAGTGCGACACGTCTTACGCATTGCTTGTGCGTCAGATGCTGCAACCTGTTCCTCAACCGGGCTGGCAGAAATTGAAGGTGTTCGAGACGGGTGACAAACCCGCAGAAGGAGTATGGAAGATGAATACTTACGATGGCCATATCAATGGATCAAATGGGTGGAGAGAAGAGAGCGAAGGTGTTTTTGTCAAAGGTGATATTCAAAATACTGAGGAACAAATTATGGCGGAAGAGTCATAGTCATACGACCAAAAGGTTGGCAGAGGTCAACTTTATAATTAAAAGGGCAGCATCTTGTAATGCCTAAGCTTACAGGACATCGAACAATTCTATGATTGCCTTGCAAATCTTTTAGCACTGTTGGGATATTGCCCCAATTCCAACAAGTCCATGAATCTGGGTTCCAAGTACAAAGGAAGGTATTCAAAAAATAGAACACTGTCGCGGATGACTTTGATCATCATTTATCTACGTGATGCTCTATCTTGGTAGAATATGAAATCTATCACTCATCCACGACTATGCTGGTCCAAATAGCAAGTTCCTTTGTGAATCTTCAGCCTCCCAGGCTTCTCGTAGATGAACCCTAAATCCAGACACAAACGCCTCTAAATGCACAAAGCAGCCGGTCGAGTCTGTACATAATAGACACGCCGCCATAACCTAGTTCCAAGCCGTGCCGTTAAACCCAAAACACCATGTTGAATACACAAAGTCTAATCTTCGTCACTGTCGATGTCGCCATCCCTGTCGCTGTCAGAAAAGTCTGGGACAGGCTCCCTCGCTGCATGCTCCTTCATCTCGCGATACGTGCTCCAAGTCAGGCCCAAGAATGCGACAATGATCATGGCGCCTCCAACAATGGCGGCAAAGCTCAGAGGCTCTCCGGTAATCATCCAATCCACAATGGCCACAATGAAGATGGTGAGCAGTGCAGCCACCGATGACAAGACGGGCGAAGTCAGCGAGATAAGAACAAGGAATGAACCGCTGAAAGTGGCATTTGAAAGCACCGCGAGGAGAATGAGCCAGCAAGTAGAAGCAGCTGGGATTTCGAACTTTTCAATGTTGAGCCAGTCGAGAATTGGGAGAGGAAGCCAGAGCACGGTGAGGGTGAAGAGCCCAATCAGAGAACCGAAGGTATTGGCAAATATCATACCCCTACCAGGTGAACAGCCCTCGGGTGGGCAAGCATAGCGCTTGTACAAGACCTCGTACAGGCCATACAAGACTGAGCCAACGCCAATGACGAGGTTGCCAAGAAATCGGTTTCCAGCCTCGACACTCTCGCCTCCTTCCTTGGTGTCACCATAAGCAACGACGAGGACACCGCCAATGGCGATCAGAACAGCAACCGACTTGTCGAGTCGAAGGGGCTCGCGAAGAAGTGGAACGGAAAATACGTATGCGAAGAAGGCGGAGCAATTGTAAATGGCCGTCAGATCCGATGGCGTTGTCAGACTAACAGCAATGTACCAACTCAAACCAGCGACGGTCAGTGAGCAGGTAATGATGGCAGTGAATCGAACAAAATAGCGAACAGGTCTCGCGCGATGTTGAATTGATATATGAAATACATCCAAGGTCTGCTTTTCGATCATAATGGCGGTGGTGCGTATTTGCTGCTTATGTCGCTTCCAGAATACTGGCCAGGGTACATCGCGCTTCTGGAAGCGCAAAATAAGGAGCTGGACTGGCCATAACACAATCCAAGAACCGTGGGTGAAGTACATCATACAATAAGCCTTGTCCCAGCCAAGGTCGTGTTGGATGTATGCGCTCAGTTCTGTCTGAACGCAGAATGCGATCAAACTGATGATGAGGAAGAACCCTGCGTACGTGTACCTCTTCTTGGTCGAATCTTCGGCAGCAGCGGCAGCAGTTTGAGGGCTCCTACTGCGCATCGTTGATCGCCGACTGAGACTTGGTCTTCCCATTGATTCTCTGGGATAATATGGGAGATCGTCTTCGCTGGACTCCCTTGACCCCTTTGATCCATCATTAGGAGGCGAGTAGCCAGCGCGGCCGCGTTCTGGGTCATCTTCCTTATAGAGGAGAGGAGTTCCAGATTTACCATCGCCATGACGATGGTAATTTGGACGACGAAGGTCATTGGGATCCATATTGTCCAACTCCAGCCACTCGCTGTCACTATGAATCTTTGTATTCTTAGGATCGTGGCGCTTCGTGTCAAGATCGGAAGCGTCGCTCGGATGGTCGGCGGTGCCCCGGGCGCCAACAACGTTTGGTCTGGCAGTCGAAGATGGACCTGGTTCGCATGTGGTATCGTTGCTAGATGATGTTGAAGAATCTGAGTCTGTAGACGATCGATTGTGACCTTGCAGAAGGCGGACTTCTTGGTCACTGGTATCACGCCGAGGCATGAAGGGAGAGAGAAGGGAAGGGGTACTTCTA